>NDGN010067186.1:0-14049 GCA_002564285.1 Tympanoctomys barrerae
ACTGAGCTAAGGGGGATCATCTGCAAACACAGAAGGATCCAAAGAGATCAGGTAACTCTGTTGACTGGGGTAAGAATGAGGGACACGAAGGTAAAGCAGTTGTGACAACTAATTTGTAGGAAGATGATGCTGGGAACATCAGCTCTTCACATGGTTGCCAGTCCTGCAGAGGACAACACAGTCAGAACCAAGGTAGTCACCCTAGACTGGTAGATCTGGGCAGTCTCTAGGCCTTTCCCAGGTCCTATATCAAGTGATAGATCCCGTCACGGGTGTGATACATGGGTGGGAAGAAAGAGCGCAAACTTAGCTGTGTAGATCAGTGCTAGCTCCAGACACAAAGACTTTACAAATTCCAAATAAGACTCAAAGTTCCCAGGGAGCAACAGGGCTGATACACCAAACAGAGAGATCCCTCCATTCAAGGCCATGCCAGTGCCATGATGGCAAATGGACATAATGGGAAAAGACCAACTGTAGATAATGATGTGGGAAGATACAGGATGGTTTGAATCTGTGTTCTTGTTCCAGAACCACTCCATCTCTTCTTTGGCCGTGGTTCCCAAAGGAACAGCATTTCTAATATGGAGCTGAGGACTTAGGTGGGAACAGAGGCAACGATGGCCAGCATGTCTCAACAAGAGCGCTGCCATCTTGGATTCCAGCCTGATGGAAGTCAAACATTATGTTCACAGTTTTGATTTTTAGAAATTGGTTGGGATTAGATTACACCACAGGATATTGCCAATATTTGTGAATGTTCTGTGTGTACTAGAAAAGAAATGGATTCCCTGGTGGCAGTGTCCTATATAAGCCCATTAAATTAAATCATTCATGTTTAAAATCTTGCATATCTTTGCCAAATGTTTATTTTGAAGTATGTAAAATCTATTTCTCTTTGTAGTTCTGTCAATTGTTGCTTCATATGATTTAAAACTTTCTAGGTATGTACACATTTTAATATTATTATACTTTCCTGGAGAAGGTCTTGGTATTGTGGAATGATTTTTTTATGTCTAGTGATGTCTTTGGCATTAGAGTCTACATTAGTGTTATTGTAGCTATGCACATTTCCTTTGGGGATGGATGACTTCTTGTCACTTAGACATTAAAACTATTGCCTTTATCACTTACCTCTGCTTCAAAGGGGAGACTTAGAACTATAATTTGTAGTGTTGCCTTCCTTTGCTTGAGTCTAGATATAATTCTGCTAATGAGAGTCAACTCCGAAGATTTGGAAGCTGCAAAGGGAGCAATCATTAATTTCCCTAAGAATTTCCACTGTTGTTTTCCTGAAATCAGATTTTCTATGAAAGCAGCTTTCTCATGTTTGCTCCCTGATCTTTATCACCCAGCTACTTCAAAGAAATTCTAATTCCCTTTATTAAATACATTTGTATTCAAAATGTTTCAAGAGGCTTCTATTTTTCTAACTCAACTGAAACACTTGGTATTTTTTCTTCCAACATTTTGCTTTCAATCTCTATCCTTACCCTTTAGCTTCATCTCTTATTAAAAAAAACACATAATTACGGTTTTTATATCTGTTGTTCCTTTTTTTTCCTCCTTCAAAATCCCACCTTTTAGTACAGTGTGCAGCTGTGTGGACTCCAGAGACGAGGGGGACACAGCCTGTGGGCACCATGGGTCACCGCGCAGGCCAGAACTCCCGACACAAAGGACTTGACCAGAAGTAACTGCATAAGGGTATGTGTTTCAGAAAATGTGAAAACGTGCCAAGCCCCCCCTAGGGGCAGGGATCAGTGACCTGGCAGTACCGGGGAGGAAGCCCTGCGCCTGGCCATCCAAGCTGGGTGTAGCACTCACTCACTGGGTATACATCTGTCGTTCTTAATCATTTAATGCATTTATATTTTGTTTGTATGCTAAATTATTTGGGTTTAAATCTATGATCTTATTTTATGTGCTGTGTTTCTTCTGCATATTCTCTGTCTCTCTGTCTGTCTCTCTCTCTGTCTCCCCCCCTCCTTTCTCTGGATTATTTACATACTTTTATCTCATCCAATTTTCTTCCAACCTCTTGTCAATTCATTGGTTATATCCTGTGTTTTGGTTCTTTTAGCGATTACCTCAAAAACTTGAGAATTCATTTATTCCTAAAGGAATTTATTCTTATTAAAGTTAATTTATTCACTTATTAAAGTTATTCAAAAAGCCTTAATTTTATAAAATACAACCTTTAGCACCTCATTACATTTGTCTCCCTCTAACTTATATATCATTACTATTATTTCAAAAAAGTTTTTAGCACTGGGGATTAAACTCAGGACATTGAGCTTCTCAGGCAGGCACTTATGCCTCTGAGCCATCTTCCTGGCCCTATTTCAAATATCTTAAGCCTATAAATCATAATTATTATTGTTCTTGCTTGACAATATGGTATGTGTTCTTCATAGTACCTTTCATCTAGGCTCTTGCTACTGATAAATATTTTAGTACTTCTTATGATGAGGATTTGCTGATGGTAAATTTTTATAGACTTTTTTATTAATCTGAAAATATTTTATTTTGTCCTCATTTGATTTTTCAATGAAAACCTATTTCATTTTCATACAAGATACATTAATGCATAAATAATTTCAATTCTAAAGAGCTCTGTGAAATACGGTTTTCTTGACACCAAAAGTATAAACAGGTTGAAGAGGGCCAGGAGCTCTTGTACTCCCCAGGACCCCTCATTGCATGGCTCATCTTCCCACCAGGTAATGCCATGTTTCCTAAGGCTCCTTGGCAGCTTTTCCAGGGGTGGAGCTGAAGCTTTACCTTGAAAGATCTGGTTAAACTTTATTTTTCTCCTGCAAGGGCATATGTATTATTGTAAATTGTGTCATGTTGTCTATAAAACTAACAAAAATTCACTTAGAGTAGCGGCTGGGCATGCATGCTCTCTGACATTTGCACAGCTACAGGCCCGTGCTTTGCCAGGTCCTCAGACAACTAAGATTAGAAGCTAATTTCCCCACCACAATTAGACTTGTGTGCCCCTTCAGCTACACACAAATGAGGTCTTCTGCATCACAGTGGCTGTAAGGTATGACATCTCTCAAGAACAGTAATAGGTCACACAGAATAAATATTTGGCCACGTTATTCTATGAACAAAAGAAATGTTCCATTTTTTTTTTTTTTTTCAGAACTGGGGTTTGAACTCAGGCCCTTGTGCTTGCCAGGGAAGCGCTTATTCCACTGTGCCATCTCCCCGGCTCCTCCATCTTTTCCATAGAAAAAAATGTCTTTCCTTATGTTCATCAAGATCAATGACAATGTCATAGAGATGAATATCTTACTTAATATATATGTGTGCAAAAGCACATAATTGAACAGCTAATTTATAAATAAGCAGTATCATGTTTTGAAAGCATAGAACAGAACGACTATTGGGACCAGGATATAGAAGCAGGACTATATAGTATAAACGCTGTTTCTTGCTTGTGCAGTTTTGTCAGGACTGTAGAACTGCTAGAACATCATAAAAAATGTGGCCAAAAATGGAAAAATTAGTTTCTGATGAAAGAAGATAGTTCATAGGTTGAATGCGAAGTTTTATAAGAAACAAAATTGGATATGGAGGTTGAAGAAGATAAGAACCAAAAATGACTCCTGGAGTTTTTCTTTTCTTTTGTTTTTCTGGTTTGAGCAAGTGGCTGGCATTGTGCCCGCAGGTGAGCCAGCGCTGAAGAGCACAGCTGTGTGTGCTGGGGGAGGGTTGAGATCTGCTTGGGGCCTGCTGACTCTGCGATACTTGGGGGACACCTGAGGAGAGGTGAAAGGGGGCGACCCGAAGAGCAATCAGACGAGGAAGGGAAGATTGTGTTCAAAAGAGCAATTGGAGAATATCATGCAAATGGTCATTAATACATGGAAATGGAGATCACCTACGACTGAAATATAGACAAGGGAGAGAGCAAAAGGCAATGTGTGAAGAAACTGGAACTTGTGAGGGAGAGCAGAGCCCAGCAAGGAGGCGGATACAATTTCAGACGTGTTAAGAATATTCACACAAGGATTCTTATGTTTTTCCCATGTTCCCCAAATGTTAACAACTCTTACCATATTTGATTTTACCATTTTTTCTCTTTATAAATACGAATTGCCTTCTGAACCATTTGAAAGTTGTAGACATGATGTCTTTTTATTCCCTTAATACTTAATGTGTTTAAGAAATAAGGACACTCTTACACATTCTCATCCACCCAGTCATCAAAGTCAGGATATTGCACAAGTGTGATACATTCCAGTTTCACGAATTCAATGCTTCAGTAATGCCCTGTATAGCAAGAGAAACTCCCGGAGCTGGCAGTCCCTGTAGTTGCCATGTCTCTCTAGTTAGGAGTGTGTTTCTATGTGACACAAGGACTGCTACTCAAATATTTCCTCATTTGTCTCATGGGAACTGCAGCCAGTTCTTTTAAGAAATGAGGATACAAATAAATGCCCTAGGGAGACAGAAAAAGCTGTGAGTCCCGAGAGCACACAGACCTAAGGCTGGCAGAAGAGCTGCAACCCTGGGGAGAAAGCAGCCTGGCTCCTGGTCTGGGAAAGCTGCAATGAAAGCAGCAGCTGGTAGAAAAGCAGCAGGTACCCATGTGACAGACAGACAGATGGGTGCAGCAGCAAGAAGCCAGCACAGCCGCAGAGGAGAGACACAGGACACTAGAAAGAACAGGCCACATTTCATAGGCTTGTTCCTCGAGGGGAGGCGATCCCGATCCACCAACTTGGGGAGGTGTCTGTACCCAGCTGACAGGTCTCTCTGCTGGTGCCCCTTTAGCAGTTTCTGCCAGAGCCACATCCAAGGTGGTGAAGAAGCAGTTGTTCAAGGATCTTGGACCTGGTGCTAACCAGAAATTTGTTCCCACAGTTCCCATCCCTTCCTCCAGGAAGCCCCTGGAAATGTCGGGTGAGCACAGGCCTGACACCCCTGATGTGTCAAGAGCTCTTGTGGTGGGCAGAGGCTCTTCCAGTCCCCGAGGACCTCTGCCTGCACTGCACAGCGACTTTTCACAGCTTTCAGTGCTCACTTGCCATGTGAATAGTAATTCAACTGTCAGTCCGGGAGAGTGTGTTGAGCAGGACCTGACAAGCTCCCGCCATCTGCAGCAGCATTTCCCCCATCATCTTGACAGTTGAGAGCTGGCAGTATTACAATTCAGACAGCACTCTGTGTTTGAAAGGAAAATTATGGTTTTTCAGAATGCAGCTGGTGTGCAAATGAATAGGACGAAGTTTCCAGGAAGAATTTCTCTCATAGAGAGGGTTTTACAATATGAAAATAATAATGTGTGGATTCAGCATGTGATTCTTACTTTGAAAGAACCAAAAGGCACAGAGTTTGAGGAACAAAGGCAAAGAAAGCATCCCATTCCACAGTAATAATTTTAATAAGAAGCAAAAATAGCAAAACAATCATTTATAAATAATTTCTTCTATGTTGGAAGAGTTAACATTGGTATTGCTGTGTAAACCACTTGGAAATGAGCGATTTTGGTGCCTAGTTAAGATCTATGCTTTAAAGCACATTTTCTTCTTGCCAGTTGATTCACTTTCAGTTTGCTAACCATGTGCTTTCCTGAAGGGAACTTAGCTAGAATACCTTCTGCTGCCAGGTGAGACTGACGTCACAAACCAGAGCAAGGGAAAAAGCAGATTTTTTTCATGTATGGAAAAACAGGGAGGCTGTTTTACACACACACACACACACACACACACACGTACACACATGCACACACATGTAATAGTGCTTTCAATGAACCATTTACCAGGACGCTTGCTTCTGAGAAAGCCTTAATACATCCTAACTCCCTAGAACGGAAATGTTTCAGTGCTCGGCTGTCTCAGTTTCCGTCACCCAGGAGTGATGGTGCACTCACAAATGTCTGGCTCACAGGGGGCGACAAACACGCCACGTGCTGTTTGCCCATCCCTGCTGTAGATATTCCCACTGGCCTGATTCTAAGCTACCAGTGTGGTGTCTTTGAATGATAGAGCTGGGAAGAGAGGGGCAGCAGCACGTAACTAATTATGTGCAACATTTCCACCACACAAATAGAAGATGTCAATAGCCTCAAAAAGAGGGTAATTAGGAAGTTCATGAGTTTTGAGTTTTTCTTACCTATGTTTCATTTTAATTGTAAATTTATATACTTTAATATTTAATAATGGCTGTGTTTAATAACCATCTTACAAAACTCCCGAAAATTTAACAATGTACTCTCTTGGCTGGTACAATCTACTTCAGTATATTTCTGGAGCTCAGGGGGATCTCCAGGTACATCTAAACCCACCAGGCACTGCCTAGTCCTACGTTCACAAAGACCTTTGTTAGCTGCACAGAGTAATTAAGGGCCACCAGTCCCCCACCCCATAGGAATTTGGTATCCTAAATAGGAGATTCTAGGAGTCCCACTCAGGACAGGGCCAGGACAGCACAAGTTTAGCTGCTTTATTGGCAAGCTCCATTGATCTGAGGACTGTCATCCCTGCCAAGTGCAGATGGTGCTGTCTGTCTAGCAGTTCTCTGCACAGCCCCAAGCTTCCTGCACTCCCCTCACCCTGTTTGATAAGGTTTAATTCAAGTCCCTGGTACCTCCTCCTTCCATTTGAATGCAGTCAGTGAACCCTAATACAGGAAGAGAGACAGAGAGGAAAAAAAAGAGTATTAAATCACTCAAGGTTAGGCTACTTATCAGCTTTTTGTCTGAGGCAGCTTTTCCTTCAGGATTTTTCTAAGTGAAATACATCCCCTGTATCTTGCATATAGCATTGCAGAATGTAAGGATGAGACCTTCCTACCATCAAGCTCGAATGCCAGCCTGCACGAGCTGCCACCAGCCCTACCCCCAGCATTGCTACTCCCAGCTGCAAAGCTGCTGTCTGCCAGCTTTCAGAGCTTGGCACCAAGCCATAAGCACAGTGGGGGCAACCAAAGGAAAGGAAACCGATGTACTCAAGTGTTTCATTTTTCAATTATGTTTACCAATTGCATGAGGTACAATCTTGCTAAGATTTAGCAAGTTGAGGCGACTGTCCTTAAAGGGTCACACAAGCTCTGACTTATCAGAGTCAGGCTTTGCACCCCACTTCACTCAAACTGGTGCCATTCACAGTAGTGCCTTTTGCCTTCTGTGGGTATGCCCCTGGCATGCTAGTGGTGAGCCTGGTCATTAAGAGCTGGGCTATCACAGAGAGAATGAAGTATGTATCCCCTTCAGGGATGGCTCTAGAGCTCTCCTTGAGGAGGGAGCTGGCTTTGTTTGAAAAATTCCTCCTGTAAGTCACCAATGGTCGAGGTTGAAATCATGAAGGTAAGTGTTAAGAATCCAAGTTTAAAAGAGGGAATGATTATGTATAAGAATGTAAATGGATTTGGTATGTCCCAAGGAAAAGAGATGGGGGCCAAATGGACTGATGGGTGAGTGGAGATTCCTTCATAGTATATGAAGGTTCTAAGCGTGTTGTCAAGTCAAGCCTGCTGCAGTGTCTGCCATTCCCTCTCACATCCAGGTATGTGTGCGTGTGTGTGTGCATGCATGTGCACGCGCACACACACACAATTCATTTGAATTTTGCTACATAAGGAAACGAGGAGGCAACGGAACATCTTCACTGTGCAGTGCAGGGATGAGACAACACTGCTGCTTACAACGAGGTAGCAAAGGTTTTGGACCAGTAGTAGCTACAAAAACTAAATCCCTTAGAAATGACAGAAATCCAAAGGGCCAGCATGGGAGCACAAGTACATGCACTGGATTTGAAGAGGTAGAAGGCTCTCAGCTGATGCTTGGGCTTTCACAAAGCATTTGTGCCTGTGGCTTGCTGTAAGGGGGATGCTGTGGAATAAAGTGGGAGGAAACTTCTGACCGTGCTGCTCATTGCAACTGGAGTGTGTGTAGCAGACTCCCTTTAGGCACACCCGATAGGAGTTCAGGAGCACCAAATCCTCAGCCTTCAAGCCCCCTTGCAGTGAGAGGACATCGGCCAAAGTTGGGGCTGAGGAAGCCTTGGCAGACCCTTCTTCTTCACATCCAATCACTGGGTGTAGGGTGGAGTTAAGTGGTCTTGGCTGATGCTGAGGGGTGCCGGACAGAAGCTAGCATGCACCCTGAAGTCTCACATGCCTGTGGGGCTCTCAGCTAGATCCATGCACATGTGGAAGCACCGACAGTTGCCCATCACCACCTTGTCCAGGGAAGAGATCAGAAGGGTTACGAGCAGAGGGTGGGCCCAGGACAGCAGGAAGGGCCAGATGTGTAGAGGAACAGAACCATCTCTGTATACTGACCTGGTTGGGAAGTCGCACTGCCTGGCTTCAGCCTTGCTGACTGGCTGACTAGAATCTGGAGCCAGACACCCTGTGTATAAGTGACTAGACTGCTCTTCCAGTGCTGCTATGCCTGTGGCCTCAATCTGGCTCTTGGGGTGATCTTCCTACTGTTGCTTTGGAGTTCCAGAGAACATGAACTTCACAGAACAGGGTCACCAAACAGGGATGAGCTATCAGCCCTGAGCTTGGGATAATGCTGTGTAGTGGCAGGAACTGTACACAAAGATGGGAATCGGAAGGCTTGAAGGGAGAGAGTTCACACTCAGTCGTGGGCATTTTAGGAGGGAAGGCTGTATAGCAGAGTCATAGACTTGGAAAGGGGCATTACTTAGTTTTAGAACAGGATTAAAATAATATATACCTGAGAAAGATGGTCTTCAGATAAAAACATTTTAAAGTGATCATCAGTACTTCTGATGGATCTAAGAAGCAAAGCCAAAAGCAGTACCAAGCTTTCTATTAGGCTATAGCCCCAGCTCTAAGAACATTATCTTCTGGGACAGTGACAAACAGCTGTTGTCAGGGTCCTTCCTAAGACCACTGCAGAGAGTCACTGCAAACAGAGGCCTCACTTCCAGGGCAAAGGGAAGAATTAAGCTAATGTGGCCGTGCAATGCTGGGTTTGTTTTCTGACCTGATTGCCTTCACTCCCCTCAGTAAGTTGTGGCTCCTGGCTCTGCCACCCGTGGCATCCTGATCTGTTCACTTTGGGGAGGGTCAGCTGATACTTGAGCGGCCCTGGAACACTGTCCCCACGAGCTGCTTCCATCTTCTTCAGATTTATGGTGGTCTCAAAACCAGCATTCTTGGAAACCTGAAGGGATGAGGTGCACCTCCTTCACGTCTCCAGGTTGGACACAAGTCCATGCATCCCAGTATCTTTGTACAGGGCAGCTGGCTTCAGACATCTACCTGTATTCAATATAGTACTGATTCTTTCATTAAAATAACTCACAAAAGAGCCACTTTTTTTCTTTCTTCCCACTAAAGTCCCAAGTCATCCCTAATTTTGCTTTTCTCCCACAAAACTAACCCAGACCCTTCCTCTCTCCTCTTTCATTCTTGCTGTATTTTAATCCACATGGATTCCCTTAGCTGGGAGCATTGAGTCTACAACTGTGACAGTAATGGCTTATGATCCACTTCTATTGTTTTTCAGGTCCTAAAGCCTAAATCCCCCTCCATACTCCATTCACTCCACACACACACAGATAGCATGAACACATTTTCCCAAGTGCAGAATCATATATATTCTGAGTGACTGAGTGGTTGGCATTCAAGTTTTGACCAGTTTCAAGATGCTACAGCTAGATAAAGGAAAGACCATACAAAGACACTGAATCTATGTTACACAAGGAAGACTTTGTCAGTTGGTATACAAGAGTCAAGGGTTTCAGGTTATACACAACACATCCAGAAGGCTCTTGGACAATTCCAAGTGCCTTATTCCTTTTAGGTAGTAAGCTTCCCTGGATGGAAGGCCTCGGAGAAGCTGCATTCCTTTCTCAGGGCCTCCACAGTTTGGTTTGTTGATGCCAGGAATTCATGGTCTCCTCCTTTAACTTCTTCAGAGCAGTAGTGATAATAAACTGTGAAATGCAGGCATAGGTGTTCTGTTACCACCGCTCAAGTAATATATGGGGCGAACTCAGCTCTGAGAGGGGAGCACAGTAGGCCTTCCCTGTCTGCAGAGAGGGAAAATGCATACACAGAGTTCATGAGACTCAACAAGGGCAGTCAGCTATTTGAGAGTCTGTACCTTATGTTTTTCCTAGCAGGCATGGGCAGCTGTGGCATATGTAACTGGGCCACCTAGCTGAGGCTCACAGAGCCCGCAGCCAGCTGTGGTATGGCAGTGGGGGGGGGGGCGGTTAGGATCCAGCTGTGATTCAGTTTTCTCTGCTTCTCAACAGGATTCATCCCAGGCAATGATGCCAATGACAACAGATGTCACTACCAGCTGCAACATGAGACTCCTTTGGCAAAGGAATTGGGACACTCTAGTAGCTCTGCTCAGGATGGAGTCCAGCTAGCCTTCTTTCAGACAAATTAGGGAGACGAGTCTTACACTAAACAGTGAAAATGACTGAATGCAGCTTCTAAGAGGTCAACAACAGTTTCAGATGTTTACACAAAAGAATCTGATCAATTCCAGCAAAACAAACCAAAACCTTTTCTTCTGAAGCCACCCTGAGTGGTAAAGATAAGGTACATGTCTTAACTTACATAAGGGCGAAGTATTATCGGTGTTCAACTGCACAAGACACATTACTTGGGTTACAGTTCAATGGCATGCACCCTACGGATTGCACTTAAACTACAACTGTGTTGCGTGGTTTCTCCATTACATGGCACCAAATGCTTTTCCATTGTACAACTGTTACTTAGTGAGATCTGGTTTTAACTACAATATTTTAAGAGCCAATTTCTACTAAAATGTGCTGTGAAAAATGTAATAGTTTAACTTTATACACATTTTCCATTTACAGCAGAGGAAGTACAGGAATTATGCACTCAAATGGGTGGTGCTGCCTTCAAAGTAGTTACCGTGGAAAGATACATGTTTACTTCATGAAGCTCACATTATGCAGAACATTGCTAGAACTCTCGCTGGAAACTGTAACTTGTAAGCTTCCTCAGGTTGGTCAATCTTTTCCTTTAATGGAAGATCTAGTTTCTGAGGAATACTTTTTTAACCAAGGGCATTAAGAAATAAATCTGATAATTAGAGCCAGGGAGATAGCTCAGTGGCACAAGTGCCTGGCTGGCAAGTGCAAGGTCCAGAGTTTGGTCCTTAGCACCCCTTCCCACCAAATCCGACAAATAAAATGGGTGTGGAACTTGGCACTACCTTGGCAGGAGGGAGATTAAAACAAAAAGCAAGGCTTGATTATAAAGTTGTGAGGCCTCTTTCCTCTCATGGCTTCAAGGATAACCCCCAAGAGGAATTTTAAGTGTCCTTGGCGCATGAAAAACCACAGCTCGAGTACGGTCTCCCAAGGAAATAACTGCAGTAACGGTCACTCTGGAGTGTGTGTGTTCTTGTGTATTTGGTCGTTGCTCTTTTCAGTCACACTTCAGGTAAGCAGAAGTGGGGAACTCCTTCACCATGGTTTCTCCCAAGGGAAAGATCTGATCTACCACTTGAAGAGTTAAAACAAGAAGCACTTAGTGTCATGTCTACATTAGCTTCCCTCCCCCAACGCGCAGGGAGTCATTCCTGATACCTGAGTCTCTTCAGTCTGGAAACGTGGGTAAGGACAGGTCTTTGGAGCCTGGAGAGAAGAGCATGTCCAGAGAGTTGCAGTGGGTCTCCAAAGGCCGGCTCTACCCAAAAGGCCCACAGCATCAGCTCACACAGAAACCCCCTACAGCTATGCAGTACAGAAAGTCTCAGGAGAGGAAGGAGAAGGGCGATTATCTTCTGGTAACTTTCTGGGTAAAAACCCACTGGCTTCTGGATGACAAGTGAACAGTCCATTGAAAAGCAAGTCCATGATGTTAGATTCCAGTGCACGCTCAAGAAATAAAGTGTGTGGCCACCAGCCTGTCGAAGCCCATTTCCAGCTGAGGCCAAAGGCAGCAAAGGTGCAAGAAGCCGCTGGAGCTTTAGTTGAAGCAGGGTGTATGAATTCAGAGTGACAAAGCAATTTGTAGAAAGGCCCAGTTACAAAGCAGGACATATGCCAACCAGTAAAGCCAAAGCACATTCAATCCCACTTCTTACAAAGTGCTTCACTGCAAATGCTAATGCAGATGCTCCCTAAAACATCATATCCTGAGTGCTGAATATGGCCAAGAAGGACGGTCAGGATGGTGCCTGAAAGGGAGCAGAGACCGGTCCTCTAACAGTACTTCACTATGCATCTCCCAAGCATCACACACACGCTGAGGAACACATTACTGCAGTCACGGTCCACCCCGTCTGCACAGGCTGCCAGCTCTATTTCCCCGAGTCGTTCCAAGCTCTTGTTCTCTATGCTAATAGCCAGCAACAGCAGCACAGAGTCAGCGCTTTAAAGTCTACCATTCTATCCAAGTGCTCACAGCAGGAATTAGACTCAAACCGATCAGTGGAGATGGTGGTAGTGGCGAGTGTTTTTACATTAGCGTCTGTAAAAACAACAAAGCTAGGCCATTTGCTCAAATCATCGTTAGAAAGAATGCCGAGTGCCCAGATGGGATTTCTAGTTCCTGTGCAAATGAAATCACATTAGTCCAGATTTTATTCACATGAAACTACTAGGGAAGCAGTAGGATTTGGTTTAAATGCTGCCAAAAAGCAGGAATTCACTTAAGTTTTAATTCTGAAGCAATCATGTTAATGTTGTAGCCAGGCTCAGGCAGCACAGAGGGTGGGCCCCCCATTGTGTTCGCTGAGGAGTCTCGGACCTCGCCCAATTCAGGCTCACTCTCACTAGAGGTAGACCCGTTGTTGACGGGATCGACACTCTCTGCAACCCCCTGAGCTGAGGCACGACCATCTGGCTCGCTCTTCTCCCTGGGGCTTGACAGTCCTGGGAGGACGGCCATCTTCCCAGTCTGCCTGTTTGGCAGCAAGGACATGGAATAGTCTGCGATGATGCCGCCCACGTCTAAGTTGCATGCCTGGTCGAAGGCTAGGAAGCCAACGTTGGCATTTGCTTCGCAAACCACAAAGGAGCCGTCATCCATGATGAGAAGATCAATGCCACAGAAGTCCATGCCCAGGATGTTGGACACCTGAATAGCCAGCTGCTTGCCTTGTTCTGTCAGGGGGCACATGACGCCCACACCACCTGTGAGGAGAGCACAGCGACGTCACCGTGGCAATGGGTATGGAGGAAATCAACCGACGCGTCAAAGAAGAGATAAGGACTGCTGACAAGGGGCAGAGAGATGGCAGTGTCATTTTCCACAAAAAGCCCAGATGGAAATTTGGACACCGTTTGGAACAATACGGTCATTTCTTATTTAGAGTCTTAAAAATGCTGATATTCTCTGACCCAACCATCCCATCACTGAAAAACTAATTTTATGTGTGCGCAAAAATGTTGGTGATAGTATTATTTAAAATACCGGAAAATCGGCCGCTGCGTCTACACCCGCAAGAAGTGGGCGGGCCCGAGGCTCAACTTGACCCCAACTCTAGACCCAGGCCCGCCCGCGATGCTTGACATGGCACGCCCCGGGCAGAGGGCGGGCAGCGGGCGGCAGGGCCTCTGGCCCAGAGATGCCCGCGACTTCCCGGGCCGCTGCCCTCGAACGAGCCACCCTTTAGCAGGCCCGAAGGTAAAAGGCAGACAGCATGGGTTGCCGGAGATTGCTGAGAAAGCTGAGTGGGGCAGACCGGGGAGGTAGCGGCCCTGAGCCGCAGAGCACTCAGTTAAGAGCTATGAGAGAAAAAAATCTACCAGAAAGTAACACTTGCGAAGAGACCCAAAATGGGATTGCTCCATTGAGCGAGTCAGTGACTGATGACCTCCAGGTTGACAGTAGTTCATCAGATAGTGAGCTAGTATCAGGATCAAGTTTACAGTATACTTCTAGTTCTCTTCTGAGCTATTCAGCAACAGAGTGTTATACAGAATACAACACTGTTGAAGAAAATTTAAGTAGCTTCTCATCACCTGAACTGTTCAGAGGATCAAATTATTTGGAGGACCCCAGAAAGAGTAGTACAAGAAGATCAACCCCAGACAACCAGCTGACTCTGTAGAGCTGCTC
>NDGN010068139.1:0-14526 GCA_002564285.1 Tympanoctomys barrerae
AGTGGAATAAGCGCTTCCCTGGCAAGCACAATGGCCTGAGTTCAATCCCCAGTTCTGTTTAAAAAAAAAAAAAGTGGATAGCAGAACATCACAATTTCCCAAATTACAGCCAATTTGATATTACATTTTATGGCGTCTTCTTTCTGATGACTAGAAAGGTACTTCTTTCAAATAAAGAAGCCCTTTGCAACCACAGCATGGGATGGGCCCCAATGAATCCCAGCCATTGGGCACTGGTTGCTACCAGCCCAGCCTCCAAACCTCAGCAACCACTGACCCTGGCCTGGGCTTCGACTGACTTTCACCTTGGGGACCAAGGCCCCACATCCCACGAGTAGTTGCATAATATACACATCTAACTCCATTTTCACACTCAGCCCACAGCTTGCAGGAGAGAGAGAGAATGATGCATGACACTGGGAACCTGTGTCTCAGAACAAACAGAGATGGGAGTGGAACCCAGCAGCTCCATCAGCATCCTGGTGCCTCTTGCAGTGTGAGCATCTCCCCCACTGTGGTTGAGGAGATTCTTCCTCATGCCCGGAAATCTGGAAGGCCTGCAGACTCCTAGCTCCTACAGAGACAGCACCTGGTGCCAGCTGAAGGATACCTGGGCAACTTGTCAGTGTGAGGAAGGGTAACAGGCAAGAGGGTGGGGCAGGTGACAGCTGAGTCCTCTCTCCCATGTGGGCTCGCTTCAGAGCAGGTCCCTGTGTCACTGCAAAGATGGGAAGGAGGGTCCTTTGGCAGTGATCAGAAGACCTAGACTCTGACCTGGCTGGCCACTGAGCTGAGTGGCTGTGGGCTCAGTTCCTAGCTATCAGCAAGGACCACAGAGTAGGTGGCTTCTATTGTTTCTTCCTTATCTGGTATCTTCAATTCTGCAGAGAGGTGTTGAAACACACAGACGAGCTGGAGAGCTACGGCTTAGCATCACAAGTGCGGAAGAGTGACAGAGGCCATTCGGGATCCACACAGATGCAGACAGGGTGTCCGCTGGGTCTCCTCATCAGACTGACAGGAATGAGTGCCAGGGAAGGGAGCTGGCACAGGCCGGAGACTGCCTTCAGGGTCTGCCTGACTGTTCCTCGGGGCTAGCTGGCGAGGGTCCAGTCAGCCGTGCCGTGCTACAAGAGCCTTTCCTCAGCCCTTACCTCTTTAACACCCAATGCCTTCGAAAGGAGAGGCTGAGTGGGCCAGGGAATTGGGTCAGACAGGGCCAGGGCCCACTGGGACTAATTAGAAAGTGCCTTGAACCTGGGGTGGAGGGGGGGCATGGCTCTTCCTGCCAGTCACAAGGCAAGCAAAGGGGTACCGGGCACAGCCCAGGGTGAGGAGAGGCTAGGGATGAGTCCCCACTGACCAGAAATGGTGCCTGTGGAGAGCTTGAGGGAAGGGTCTCAGAGCCCTCCTGATACCCCCAGAGGGGTCCAGGCCCTAAGCTGACAGCAAATCCAAAAATCCAGGCAAACAGGGACTTAGGAGGAAACTAGGGTTTCCAATGGATGGCTGATGTTTTGAGTCATCAAGCCCACGGTCCAGTCTCTGAATAGATACAAGCAAGGAGCCCAACCCCAGCAGTCAAAAGGAATGACAAATGATGTCCCAACTCACTTTTGCCACTCCAGGGCTCCCTTGCCAAAGACCTGCCACCCCAGACACCACGCTCCTCATCTGTTCCCCGGAAGGCTGCAGCTCTGCTGTCTGGATGGAGAACGTTGGGACCTGGTGCCTCGAAGGGAAGACGCAGAGAGAGGTCGCCCTTGCTGGGCCCAGCCAGGGCTTACCAGAGTAGCACTTGGGAAAAGAAATATGGGAACCAGGGGAGCCAGAAGATGGACACAGGTGCCGAGCCTGGGCTGCCAGTGAGAGAAAAAGGAAATTTCAGAGGTCATAACTCTTTCCAATGAGCTTTTCTTCAAGCTCTTGTAGGCAGCTTCTGCCATAACCTTGGGACAGGGCCAGGGACAGCAAAATGGAGCTGATTAAATGGGCCCTACCCCCAAATGCTTCCCCGGAAACCTCCCAGGGGCCTCTGAAGTCCCAATGTGCGTCACAATTCAAAGGCCCGCACTCTCCATCTGTAGCTGTGCATCATAATGTTTTGCTATTAGGCTCTGGGGCCCAAGTCTATTAAAATTCTGATGCTTCTGTGGCTTGGGGGTTGGATAATGATAGAAATTTAGCAGAGGGAAGGGAAAAAATCGAATGACAGTCAGACAGCCACATGCAAGTGAGGACACAGAGGCGGGGTCTGCTCTGCGTCCCCTGTCCTGGTAGGGTGAGAAGACTGGATTGACAGCCACAGCTGATTTTTGGATTAGTGAGGATAGGGAGGATCGTTAGTATCAGTAGTGATAATAATAATACGTTCATAGTTTGCATTTGGGTCTCACGTGTGCAGTTGACATCTGAGAGCTCTTGATGTTTTGCAAAGCCCATCCCACACAGCTCCCTCTCTCCCTGTCCTATGAGGCATTAGCGCTGCCACCAGCCAGGCCTGGTGGCCTCCTCCTGGGCACAGGGAAATCAACACTTCCCACCCCTGGAGGTTCACAGTGGCCAAACCACTGAAAACATGTCAGTAAAGCCTCCTTGTTCTAAGTCACATGTCCCCTGTCCTGGCCCCGCCTGAGGAAGGAGAGATGGAGCAAAAACCCCAGTGCACTGGCGATGGGTGAGCGTGAATGTGTTTTTGTCACTGCACCAAACCCCAGCCATATGGACAGACACAGATATTTCTTTCCATTTTCAAGATGAGTAAAGACTCACAAGTCCCCAAGACCTCTTACACATAGACAGACTTGGCATAGAACCTAAAGCTTGGCTCCCTGGGCACCACAATGAACTGGGGAAAACTTAACCATCAGGAAGAGCAAAATCCCGAAGCCCTCTAGGCATAACCTGGTGCAGATGAAGACCTTGGGGGAGCTGTTGAGAAGACAGAGGGTCTTGGTCACTTGTCTTGTTCCTGTGACTAAAATACCCACAATTTCAGGAAAGTGAGCTTGATTTTGGCACACTGTATGTAGAGTTGCAGTCTAGTCTGTGTAGTCTGAAACTGGGGCTCCCAAGCAGGGTGGCATGGCACAGGGGCATAGCAGAAGGCAGCAGCTCACAGAGGGTGGCTGGGAAGGAGGGGTGCAGACCCTCCTAGGCCACAGCACCAGTGACCCACCTTCTCTAACCAGGCTCCACCTCCCAGCATCACATTTAGCTACAAACATTGCTGATGAGTATCCCACCTCCACAATCCAGTCAGCTCCCCAAAGCCCCACCCATGAGCTCCTGAAGCTTTAGGAGGACATCTAGATAGAAAAGTTGGCACAGAGGTGATAGTCCCAACCCTCAGGGCGGCTGGCAGCCCTTACATCAGGTGACACGCAGAACCCTGGGCTCCAGCACTCTGTTAACTCCTCTGGTTTTGTTTCCAAAGGTTTCCATGCAGATCGGGGAGTTCGGAGGGGAACTGGGGTTCCCAAGCTCCCACACCGTATTGCTCTTCCCCTGCCCTTGGCTAAGTAGTGTCTTTATCCCACTCTCGGCTTAGAATCTGCAAGTGTCTCCTTTGTGTCCAGCCAGGACATTTTTCATTTCAAAACGTATTGTTGTCCAGGACAATAGCAGAAAGCAGAGCTTAGCTGGCTCCTGAGAATAGGAGACAATGAAAAGGCTTCTGAGGACAGTGGTGGCTTTGAGAGAGGCAGCTGCTCCTGTCGCTCTGCACGCCGCTGTGCCCAGGTGCCATGAGAGAGACCAGGTAATTAATTTTTAAATTTCCTATCATGGGTTTAGGTGGCAGGCTGAACCTGCAGGTGGTTTTGACCTTTTAAAATGTTATAGGCAACATCAGCCTTTCTCCAGTGAGGACGCTGACCACGAGACTATAGAAACCCAGGCAGGCATTCTGGAAGCTGTAAAGGCTGCTCTCCTAATCAATGTCTCTGTCTCTATCTCTGTCTCTGTCTGTCTCTCTGTCTCTGTCTCTCTCCCCATTTCTCTCTGTCTCTCTGTCTATCTCAGTGTCTCTGTCTCTCTGTCTCTGTCTGACTGTCTGTCTGTCTCTCCCTCTGTCCCTCTCTCCCTGTTTCTATCTGTCTCTCTCTCCCCATCTCTGTCTTTCTCTCATTTTTTCCTCTATGTTCCCGTCCCTTCATTTTTCCACCATCTCTGTCACATTTTTGTGGAAATAATATCTAACATAAAATTGACCATTTTGATCCTTAATGTACACTCTGGTCACATTAAGGACCTTCACAGTGCTATATAATCATCGCTGCTACTCTTTTCTAGAAACTTTGTCATTAGCCCAGATGCATACAGCACCCATTAAACACTGGTCTCTACCCCCGGTGACCCGCACTCTGTGCTGTCTCTGTGATTTTGGCTCCACTAGGGCCTCAGATAATGGAACGACGCAGTGTTTGTCTTTTTATGACTGGAATAGTCAATCAGCGCTGTGTCCCCTGGTTTCCTCATGGTGAAGCACATGCCACACTTCCTCCGCTTTACTTTGGATAGTATCCCATGCTGCGGATACTCGGCATGTTTTAAGCAGTAAAGGGTCCCCAAGGGCTAGTAGTTACATACTGTTTTCCAGTTTTACAAGTGTTTCTCCACATGTTGTCTCATTTGGTCCCACATACTTGACTCTGAGTGTCCCTTCCATAGTCTCCTCCTCTTCGGAGGGGTCAGCGCCTAAGGGTGCCCCAGCACCCCCCAAGCCCCACGCCCCGCAACGCTGGGCCCCCATGCTCAGGGAAGAGGATATCCCTCGTGCAGCTCCCCATACACACCCGATATTTTGCTCTCCACCCATTCCTCAGAGGCTTTGGCAGAGGCTTTGGGATTCGGGGTGGCCGAGCAGAATTCTGGGGACAGAGTGTAGGGATGGCAGGCCCCAGGAAGGCCCTGTAGAAGTCACTAATGGAGCTGATCTCCAGGGAAGGGACAAGCTCGCCAGGCAGGGAGGCAGCAGGGGTGCATCAGTGAGCAGGACGGGTAGGGCCAGCTGGTGTGTGGCAGGCAGTGTTCTGCAGAGCAGGCAGATGCGACCATCCTCATGATCCTGGAGGTGACAGACATGGAGATTGAGGTTTGCTTTTAGGAGCACAGGGAGTCAGGAGAGGTCTGGGGGAGGAAGTGTCAAGAGCTGAGGGGTAGCCGCTAGGGAGGAAGCAGTGAAACCAAGGGCAGCAGTGGGAGGCTGGGACACCGAGTCCAGCCGCAGGGGCAGAGGCAAGGCCTGCAGGAAGCACTTCCTGAGAACAGATGTGTCCTTGGAGCTGCACATCTGCTCCTAGTGCAGTGCCAGCCAGTTGGGGCTGGCTCCTCACTGCTCACGGAGTCCACCATGCGGACCGTGCAGACCTGGCGGGCTCTGGAATGAAGCAGAAAGGCCCGGCTCACCTGGCCAGCTGTGGGGGATGCAGAGTGGGCTTGGAGCATGCAAGGGATGGGGTGTCATCCTCTCCCCAAGCCTGAGGGACTCAGAGCCCTTCCTTGCCAAGCACCAAGCTCTAGAGGTGGTGCTGTGTGGTGTGTGGCCAGCCCTTAGCTCCCTGAGCCTTGATTTCCATGAGGAGACTGAGACTTTGTCAATAAGACCAGAGCTTCCCAGGCTGGCAGCAGAGGGACCGCTGAGGGGGCTGGGACAGCTCCTCACAGTTCATCTTGGTAGCGGTTCCCATGCCATGCTAAGCTGTAGTGGGAGAGAGGGGAGAGTTTAGTGGCATGAAAGTGAACATAAAGTGTGCCACACAGCAAGCCCAGGTCACACCACACAGCCTGCGCTGTGGCTCAGTGGCCCTGTTCCAGGTGACAAGTTCTGGCTGCCGTCCAGTGACCTCCAAGTTCAGCCATGTGCATCTGGGCGCATCTGGGTACATCTGGGCTGAGTTATCTCCACTGTGGAAATTGGCCAAGCCTACAGGTCAGGCCTTCCAGTTCCCGAGAGAGCCAGAGGTCAGACCTACTCCTCACCAGCGATCCCAGCACAGAGCAAATCCACAGCTGGAGAAGGACTCCTAGCTTCGACTCCAACCAAAGATGACTGAGAAGCTGCACCAGGGAGCTGTATACTTAACGGGCCAAGGTAGAAAGGAGCCAGGCATCCAGCGGCAGGGGAGGGGCTAGGCTGTCAGGATTCCGGGTGCTGGCTGCTGGAGGTGGCCTGTGTCTGCAGGAGCAGGACCTCATCCACCCTGCTGCCTCTGGAATCCTGCTTGGCTGGCAGCTCCATTTACTGTTTGCAGCCGAGGGCAGGAAACTGAAGAAGGGTAGCATTTCCTGAACACCTCCCAGGGCTAGGCGCTTGAACTGCACCATTTCTTCCTAGGACTGGCTATCCTTGAGCCCATTTGACAGAGAAGGAAACTGAGGCAGAGGGAGGGGTTCATGTGGCTAAGCCTCCTCCCCACTAGGAGTTGGGAGGCTCTGGGGAAGGCAGGCCTGAGGTCTGCGGCAGAGATCTGGGTCAGCGATAAATGTTGCCCAGGGTCACTTCTGAGGCAGGACCAGCACATAGGGCTTCCTGGGATATCTGTCTGGATCAACCCTGGGAGGAACTAGAGCAGGCCAAATCCGAGATGCAGCAGAGCCAGGGAGGCCCAGCCGAGCGCCAAACGTCTGCTCTTCATGGGCTACTGATGAGGTTGTTCCAGGCTCAGAGGCCACAGGCCAGCCAGGATGAGTCCCGAGGAGACCAGAAAAGCCCCCATCTCTTCATTTTAAAGTGGGATAATGACTTCACAGACCCGAATGTACATTAAGAGAAGTTGTGTGTATAAAAGGCCAGGCAGAGAATCGGACATAGTGGTGCATACCTGAAATCCCAGCACTTGAGAGGCTGAGGCAGGAGCATTGTTGCAAGTTCAAGACCACCTTGGGCTACATAGTGAATTCAAGGCCAGTCTGAACTATATAGCAAGACCCTGTCTCAAAAAAAAAAAAAGACAGGCAATGTTTAGGATGTATGAAATTACAATAACTACTCAAGGAACACTCATTGAATATACTAAATCCAACCAAATTCATCCCAAAATCAAATATTCTTGCCACACTGAGGGCAGGGAGCATCAGCACAGGGAACTGCGGGACACTGTCCTTGGTGTGGGCTCAGGAGCTCACCGAAGCCCTGAAGAATGAGATGTGCTCAGGTTTATTCTGCTTTACAGTTATTTTTATTAAAAATCACAAATTCGCCAGATTCTTCTATGCAATTCTTCTGCCAGTCCCGGTGCCGATCCCAATACTACAGCACAAAGCCAAGGAGCGTGGCCTCTAGCCTCTGCCTCACGTTCCAAGCCCACTTGCGTGATCCCAGGCTGGGTGGGCACTGCGCAGGGAGAGAACAGCCAGGCCTCAACCCCGCCCACTCCCTTGTCTGTTTCAGATCTCTCCCAGTTCTCAAAGGTACTTTGTGCTCAAATTCATCACACCCCACCCCTCTATCTGCCACAGAACCATTTGGAGGAGCCCCAGATCTCTCTGCAGGGCCCACCCCCAGGCCACTTGTGTAGTGAGGCAGCTCCCTTAGGGCTCAAGCCGGGCAGGACACAGACTCTGCCAGCAGGCCTCAGCACAAGATCTTCTCCCACACCCCATGCTGCCTGCTCTGGTTCCGAGAAGCCCAGAACCACGGAGCAACCTTGGGTGAGAAGCCCCTGTGCCTGCCCTGCAGGGAGTTCACCAAGTCTGGGACTCTCGGGCACCCTGCAGAACAGCGCAGACTGGACCCTCGTGACACTGCTGTGGCCCTGGCCTGCCCCGGCCCACTCCCTCTCACCCCGGGCTGTCCCCTGCCCCCTGCCAGCCCTGCCCCAGGCCTTTTCCAATGCCCCTGGCCACTATCTCTGGGACCAGCCCTTACCTCCCTTGACATCAGCCTGAGCCCCATCTACACAAATCACCCTGCCTCTTTGTTCGGGAAAATTGTTCTAAGATTCAGCACTTCGTCAGTAAGCAGCCTGTGCCTTCCTGTCACAAAGGTACCAGATAAGTACTGTTTGATGTTTTGTTACCTTTCATTTTTAATAACTGCTTTTGAAACTGAGAAATTAAAAGGGTCAGAAAATAAAAGGTTTATGAGGTCAGTTTTTCTTTCTCACCTCCCAACAGCCCTGCCATAAACTCTGTGTCGCTTCTAGGACCGCACTTTCTTTGCCCTCCCCACGTGACTCCTCTCCCCAACAGGCTATAGACAAGCTCCCGGCACTCCACCCCGGGAATGCTCCTTGCTGCAGAGGATTCAATCCCATGCCCAGGGAAATTCAAGTAGCATCCACACTGTAGAAAAATGTCTTTGTATATTTGTACAAATAATTCACAGACTACATCCCTAGGAATGGAATCACTAGGTTGAAGGTCTCGAGGAAGGCCACCTTCCGGCTGAGCCTTGCAGTGTCCAGGGGGCCGCCTACCCCAACCTGGGAGCTCCAGTCAGACCTCAGAGCCAAGCTGACTCTGGCTGTGACAGTCATTCATTCAATCACTCATGCACTCCTTCATTCCTAATCTCAGCCAGGCCCCATGCTGGGTGCTGGGGTTTCATACCAAGCGTCACTTCAGCCTTTGACTGAATTTTCCTCTTCTGTGAAATCTCCAGGGACTCCCACACAGGGCCACAGCCACCTCCCTCAGCTCTCACAGTAGTCTAGTGAAGACCCACACGGAGAGCCCCAAGAGAAGTATTCCACCCCAGGAAACCCCTGGCCTTTCCCCTGGCAAATGAAGGGACCAGGTTGAACAACACAGGTATAGGCATGGTGTCTCCCCAGACAGCTGATCCTGACAGGCCCTGACTCAACCCCCAGGGCTGTGAGCATTGAGTCCTCTGCTGGGCTGTGAGGTCCTGAGTAGGAAGGAGACTTCTCAGAGCAGCCTGGTCCCAGAACAGGCAAGGCCGGGGCCTGCTGAGCCTCCTGTAGTGTGGGAACAGGGAACACCGTGTCTCCAAGGAATGCACTGTAGCTTAGGGTTATATCAGGTACAAAGCAGAAAAGTTTCCTCTCAGTGCGACATTTCACAACCTGCCCCGCTCCTTATCCCTCCCATCATCATGACAAGCAGAGACACCTTCAGGGAAGATGGGACATCCAGGGCACAGTGACCCTCACCCTCATCTTGACAAGGGCATCTGGAGCCCTGTGATCTCATGGACTCCTAGAATCAGGGCTCACTTGCCCAAGCACCGGGGAGGTTTCCAGATAGAGCCACATCTGGCACCACACAATCCCCTCCGCCACCTGCTGCCAAGAACATCTGATGAAACCCAAACAATGTGACTGGCCTGCAGGTGAGCTGGGGCCAGGCCACTGTGTGCTACATGGCCCCTTCTGAAGATGAGATGCGTCATGACAGCTGTGCCTGGCGTGTGGAGGAAGTGGCTGGTGGACAGGTTGGGCTACAGGCCTCTGCCCTGGAGGAAAGAGCGCAGCTAGCACGGGCCCTGGTGTCCTTGGGGCAGGGGAGCTGGTTTCCCGGGAGGGAGAACACGGTGGCCTGAGAGCCCCTCACGTTGGCCACCTGCTAGGGATGGTTGGTGCTGGCCTGGCAGCCTCAGTGGTTGCGGCCTCAGGCCCAGGGGGCTGTGACTCCTAGGTGGAGTCATTTTCTGTCTAGCAGTGGGGTCCCTGAGAGGGACAGGATCAACCAGTCTTGAGACCTGGGACTTGGGGCACAGCTGGCGTTTGGGGGAAACCATAAACAGGACATGGAACAGATGGGTCCTCAACAACCACTACATAGTGTGTGTGTGTGTGTGTGTGTGTGTGTGTGTTGGAGAGTGAGGTTCAGGGGAGGCTTCCTGGCAGAGGAAACACCACCAGTGCATACTACAAGACTAATAGGAGCCTACAAGACTAATAAAGCTCAAGGAGCCTGGGAGGGAGAGCCCAGGCTAGTGGAAGGGAACAGCAGGGGACACCTGGGGCTCTGTACCTCTTCCAGCTTTTTGAGAGCAGCCTGGAAGACTGGGCAGAAGACATGGGGCAGGGGTCTAAATTGCTGGTAAGAGGCAGGAGGTACTGGGTTCATCTGCACCAGCCATAAATCTCTGTGGTGTGGAGAGCCATGGAGGTCAAGGAGGGATGACAGACAGGAGGGACGGTATTCTCTCCAGCAGAGACTTGTAGGAGGCCAAGTCCTCAATTCTGGAAGCTCAGCTCCCACAGGCTCAGGGGATAAGCACAGACTCGGAAGGCCAGGCTGTCTGGTCCCAGGGCCAGGGTGGCCACAGATGGCCCATCCACAGCACTGGATCTGCAGAGACAGCCAAGGGCAAGAGGCCTGGGAGGTGGAGAAACATTAGCCCGGGGCCCCAGGGACGGAGAGGCCCGCAGCTATGAGAACCTGTCACTAATTTAAGAGCTTGTAGAGCTGTCCCTAATGATAGCCCCAGGCTGTCCCCAGAGGCTGCTTCTGGAAGGCTTGCCAGCTCCAGGTAACAGAAACGCCATTGACATATTATAGCCTCAGCCTTAAGAACCCGCTTTTGTGTTCCAAAGAGGAGGATGAACGGCCAGATCACTTTTATGTAGCTAGTGCCACCACAGAAGCTGCGCACTTGAAGGATCTGAGCAGCTCTCCTCTTGTTTATTAGATGCTTCAAGATCTTTTCCCAGGAAGGAGCTGCATGGGGCTGAGAAGCAGCCCTGCCCACCTCGGAGCTGGATTACACACGCCCATCTTGTTAAACACGGCCCAGCTCTGCAGGACCCACACGGAGACGCTCCATACCACCAATTAAGGTTTGCAAGTGGGGTGCCCCGAAATGACTGCATCCACTCCAGCGTGAAGCCCGACCCCTGGGGCAAGAAGACATCCAGACTCGCTTGGTCAGCAGCTCCTCTGGGTGTCTGGCCTCTCCCACCAGATGGAAATGTGGGGCACTGCAAGGGTTGAGGGACAAGAGGCTGCCACACCTAGCACCCTTGGGGTTGGTCTACAGGCGGGATGATAATTACCACCCAGAGAGCCCAGAAGCAAAGTCACAGAGCAGCCCTCAGCCACAGCCACAGGAGCAGACCTGGCCCCTCAACCAGCGCCCCCTTCCCTCTCTCCTTGGCGAGGCAGGTGGCGCCAAGGGAGACCTTGTAAAGCCGCCCACGCTGGGCACGTGCTCTCTGGCTTTGAAGCCGGTGTTCTTGAGGATTTCTGTGAAGGTCAGGATGGAAGCTGCAGCATGCCTCCCGAGTCCTTGGCTACTTAATCAGGACTCAATCCATTTTCTTCATTACAGACCAGGCGCCTAGTCCATCTTTCAAACTAATGAGAAACCTCATTTGGGCGTATTCGTCTGCTTTCCCCTCCCAGGACCTATCATTACTCTTCCCCAAAGCCTTCCCAGAAAGTGAATTTACATGAGGCCCAGGGGAGCTCATGGACCTTTCAGCCAAAGTCTAGGGAGCCAGAGGAGGACCGCAGGAAACCAGGCTAAGGCCAGGGGCTCCTCACCAAGGGGTCTTCCGGGACAGGGCAGGGGAATAGTGTTGACACATGCACTTTGTCAGCCATTGCTTGTGCTTGTCTGTCGAACACCAATTTCCACAGGGAATAACACACACACACACACACACACACACACGAGTGGTTGGTGTTCCCAACACTGCTCCCTGCCAAAAATCACCACACCGGGATGTCACCCCAGGCCTGCCTGGCTCCATGGGCCTGCGACCACAGCGGTCCAGCCCTTCCCTTTTCCTGGAGAGGTCTGCCACCCATCCAAGGCTTGGAGAGCAGCAGGAAGAAGCAAGATGGTGAGCCCCAGAGACATCCAGTTCAAGCCCACTTAGCAACCACAAGGCCCTGGGAAACGCTGCCCATTCTTCCCTCTGCACCTCTCCCCTGCACCTGGCAAGACTTCAGCCACCCACGGGACCCCAAGGCCTAAGTAGGTGCTCAGCCAGGCCATAATGCAGAGCAGCATGGGCTGGGAACAGGGGTATGAGGCTAGGCTCCCCAGGACTCCCACATGCCAAGGAAGGGACCCCCAACAGTACAGCCCTTGCCACCTAGCCGCTTGCCTGAGTCACAAGCGGCTCCCAACAAGCAGGAGGGAACTGGCCTTGGCAAGTCAATCAATTGGATGCTACCAGTCAACACGGATCCAATTGCTCAGCCCATGGATCGGCCGGCGAGGGCTGCATCTGCAGCCCTAATGCTACCCAGAGAAAGTTCAAGCTTTCCCCTCGTGGTGCTGTAAGAGTTCCAAGCGGATGCTTGTGACACCAGCCCTGACTGTGTGTCACAGCTGTGGGATGCAACCCGGGCACCTTACCAGATGCTTCTGGGGACATGGCAAAGTGGCCAGGTGTCCTTCCTCGTCTTCCAGTACTTTCCCCTTCAAGCACTTACCATACAGGAAGTCTGCTTTGTCCTAACCTGCTTCAGGGGTCCTCAACAGAGAGCTGGGGTCTGGAAAGAGCCTACTTGGTGTCTGCCCCCCTGCCTTACCACGTACCTGTGGCCTTGGTAAGCCCTGTCCAGTGGGTGCTGGGGTCCCTGCTCCCCAAGGACAGTCACAGAGAAAAGCCAGGTATCCAAACCACATGGGCAGCCTTCTTCCTCAGGTAGTTGTCACTCTTTGGGATCCCCACCTCCTCCAAGCTGCAGCTGCCCCCTCAGATGGGGCCCACAGGCTGGGCCTGACCACCTCAAGAAGAGGCGGCCCCATGAGAGGAGGGCACCGATCATATGGCCAATGGGGGCTGCAGACAAATAATCTTGGGCCCATTCTGACTCTACCTCCTTGGTGGGCTGCCCACGCCTGGGCTCCGCTCCTCCGGCTGCAGCTGGCTCCCAGCCTTACCACAGCGCTTCCTGACATTCGGCTCTCATTCAACCCATTACTCCTCATTACACTCCCAAGCCGCTCCTCACTGAGCTTCCCCCTCCTCCACCTCCATGCCCTTCAGAAGTTTGCAGCAGGATTCATCTCTTGGCACAGGGACAGACCATCAGTCTTCTTAATTTGCCTTCATTAATCAGCTACCTAGGCACCTGGGGTCACCCATCTTTGCTGCCCCTGAATTCCTGAATTCCTGGGACACCTCTTGGGGTACCCTCCAGACCCCAACTCACTCCTGGAGGGGCAGCCATGCCCACAGCATACTGCACTATCCCTGACCCCTCTAAGGCTGACCCCCCACAATGGCTAGGAGCTCATGGCTGCTCTGTGGGAGACTTGTGGCAGCCACCTCTCTGTCAGCAGGGCCTTCTCCTGGAACAGGAACATCTCAAGCTTATTGGGATCAATCAGCCTTGGTGTGTTCCACTCAATCCGCCTGCCTTGAAGCTAACAGCTTCTGCAGAGAGAGGAAGCGAGGACTTTGCCAGGAACTGGAGAATGACGGGGACAGGCTGGAGCCTTGGAGTGGGCTCGGAGAAGCTCCCCCGCACCCATGAGCCTGTCTTTAGGGAAACCCAGGAGTGCCCGACTTGTCCAGCAAAGGGCAGAGGGAGTGGCCAGGGTCCAACAAATGCCCAGCTGCAATAAGCCCTTGAAAAGGCTTGTGGACAGGCCAGGCAGACTTTCAACCAAAGTGAAGGAGAGCATGGTAACTGATAAAGACAAAGGAGGTCATGTGCGCATGTGCATGCGCAGTTTCCTGGCAAGGGAAAGGACCCACTCCACCGGAGACTCTTCAGGGTTCATAAAGTCAGTCATGCAGTGGTTTGAGGGCCTGTTCTATGCAAAACAGAAACAGATGACAAAGCAGAGACCATGAATAAAAAGCCCACCCCTTACCACGTTAGGTGCTGGCAGGAAGGCTTCCTGGAGGAGGAGAGATTAGCGCTGCAGCAGGCCATGGGGACCTGCGGATGGTCAAGTTACAGCTGGTCCTCACACTGTGGCCTGAGACTAGATCGTCACCATCACCCAGGGACTTAGAAATAGATGGACACAGTGGCACCCTTGTAATCCAGCACTCTGGAGGCTGAGGCAGGAGGATCAGGAGTTTGAGCTCAGCTTAAGTAATTTAGAGATCCTGTCTTAGTGATCCCAGTTGAGGACTACCAGGTTGGGGCATGGGAAGACCTTCTCTGGGGACCCAAGCCCTAGGGGGGTTCTTGGCTGTAGCCAAAAATTGGGGTGCAATGGCATTTTCGGGGCTCAGGTGGAGGTGCTCAGTTTTTCCTGAGGCTGGCAAAGTGTAGGCTGGGCAATCAACAAGGCAGAAAAGCCTTTCTGAAGGAATCTGTGCCTTTAGTATTTCTTCAAAAAGCATCCAAAAAATCACCATGGCAAACACCAGCATCTCCTCTGTTTTCTCCCCCAATTACACCTTATTATAATTACTACATTATAAAGTGAAAGTGTGCTTAGGTTTTCCTGCATGTTTAGCCACTCCTGTGCTCTGTCAGCCTCATATCTTGGACCTTTCTTCTGGAATTATTTTCTTTTAGAAATGGCTTGGGGATCTGGGGGGATAGCTCAGTAGAATAAGCACTTGCCAGAGAGAGAGAGGAGAGAGGAGAGAGGAGAGGGGAGAGAGGAGAGAGGGGAGAGGGGAGAGCTGAGAGGGG
>NDGN010069592.1:0-17154 GCA_002564285.1 Tympanoctomys barrerae
TGTATATCTATCCTAACTATTTTGTATATACATATATATATATTTTTTTTCACTACAAAATGGTCCCTTATTTATATCCCCCTTTTTGTTTTGTTTGTCAGAGATGGATGTTCCAGTGATTTCTGATCATAAGTTGACACCTTCTTGGATTGTGTTATATTGCAAATGAATTGGGAAAATTAGTGCTTTCCCTTCATAACAGTGGAGGTTGAACTGAGAAAAAAGTCATCATGTGATGTTGGGGGCAGGTGAAAGTTGATGAGGAGCAGAATAATTGCCTAGTCTTAAAGGATTTCTCTAGATTTTTAATTAATTACGAGCACACAAATAATAGCTACACAGTGGAGAAAGTGAACATCAACTTTGACATCACCAAGGAGGTTGCGCACATATGTCTATCTGGGAATTAGTGCAGTCCAGAGCCTGGTACTCCAGAGTGAAGGACCGAGATGGCTTCTGATGCATTTTCCCTGGGAGCTTTTCCAGGCCTCCCCCCTCACCACTCGGGCTCCCTAAGGAAGCCACAAAAAATGGATTCTTCTTCCATGAGAAGGGCTGTAGAAACCAGAACCCCTTTCCCTCAATGCCAGCCATAAAGCCAAAAAGTATTGCTCTAGATTTCCACTTCCATTTTGGGTAAGACTTGGCCAGGGAGACATTCTCATAGTGATCTTGTTGCCTTACAGCTCAGCAGAACAGCCTCCGCCTCCACTTCCGGAACAGATCTTGTCCTGTATAAACAGTGTAAGATCACTTTTGCTGCATTTTGTATTAGTGACACATCAGATAAACTCACATGGAGAAAAAGTCTAGAAACTTCTACGAATTATTTTCTTCAAAATGGTAGTAAATTCTTGAAGGACCCAGAAAGACTAAAACTATTCTTACTAAAGGTGATTTGGAGGTATGGTTTGTTTTTAATTGCAAAACAGGAACTGGGTTTGAGTCTTACATTGAAAATAAGTAGCCAAAAACTTCATGATTGAGAAAATTGACCTTTGGATGTCGACCAGGATTTGTAGACGAGATAAGGAATTTTTCTTTCCTGTAAAGGACCACACAGTGGTCCTGGGTTTGCAAGTCATACTTTATCCCTTGGGACAGCAGCATCCCTCTGCTACTGTTGGTGTCCCTGCCGCAGATATGTAGACAAGAAGAGCTGTAATCGAGCACCCATGGAGGTCCATTTACAACTCCAGGGGAGTGCAGATTTAGCTACAGTTTGACAAGCCCTAGATTATGTAGTCGTACTGTATCAATGTTAAATTTTCTTATTCTGGTTATTGTGGTTATATAATAGATTGTCTTTGTGGGTTAGAAATATATATGAAGGGTCGGACAAATAGCTCAGTGGATTAAAGCACCTGCAAGCAGGTTCAGTGGCCGGGGGTTCGATCCCCAGGTCTGCTGTGTCAGCACTGTCCCCTGGGTACGTTCAGATGGCAATTGAGACTGTGCATGGTGGCACGTGTCTGTAATCCCAGGATTTAGGAGGCTGTAAACAGGAGAATCACTATGAGTCCAATCTAGTAGTGATACTCTGAACATTCTGTAGACCCTTCCCTAAACTACAAAAAAAAAAAAAAAAAGAAAGAAAGAAAGAGAAAAGAAAAGAAATATATATGAGTCAGCTATTGGGGATAGTAAAAAGCAGCATACTCTATGCATTCCACAGTTCAGTTCTCTTAAAATACTAATTATTCAGGGTTATAAAGGATACATGGTAAGTATATGTAAAGAGAGGAAACAAAAATGGTAAATGTTGGGGAATATGGTTAAGGCTATAAGGATTTTTTTGTCTTAATCTTGCAAATTTTTTGTGTGAAATTGTTTCAAGATGAGCAGATGAAGGGAGTTCGCCACACTAAGTGGGAGAGGGGACAAAAATGAAAATAATAAGCAGCACGTGCGCACACGCACCCACTCGGCACGGAGCCGTGCAGCACCATCTGCTGTTCTACACCATGAGAATGAACAGAAGCACACGGTCAGGTCCTGGAGGACGTCTCAGAGAGAGAAAGGTGCAGCTCCCCAGGGACAGCCCCTGAGAATCAAAGGAGGGAAACAGGAGCAAGCTCTGGGCAAGAGCTCCCTATTTTTTTAAGGCCCTGGAGGGTCTGTTGTCTGTGTTTTTGTTTCTGTCTCTCTGTCTCTGTCTCTGTCTCTGTCTCTCCTCTATCTCTCTCTTTGTCTCTCCCTCTGTCTGTCTGTCACTCTCTCTATCTGTCTCTCTGTCTCTGTCTCTGTCTGTCTCTCTGTCTCTCTCTTTCTCTCTGTTGGTCTGTCGGTCTGTCTGTTGGTCTATCTGTCTGTCTTGTCTTTCTCTCTCTCTCCCTTTCTTCCTCTACTTTTTACCCTCTTTTGTAACCTGACACATAGACTCATGCCCTTCTCATAGGTTCTCATGACACATTAGGCTCAGCATAGTTATTGCCATAAGCACGTGTTCAAATCGCTGGAAACTCAGTGTTCGACTTCAGTGTGGAAATATCCATCTGTAACCTCACACACACACTCCCTAGACCTGCCGGATGCCAACCTGTGATTAAAAATAGGAAGAGGTGCTCACCAGTGAGTCCATTTGCCTGGGCCGCTTCACAGCCAGACCGCTTTCTTATTGATTGGCCTGCTTTTGTCTTTTCTTAAGTCTGTTTTGTATCTCTGAGAAGCAATTATGCCTGGAAATTCGTCCCTTTAAGCCCCCTCTGTTAGCCACTATAATAGAGTCCCACTTTATCTCGATTGCTCCCTTCATACATTTTCCCAAACTCTTCTTGGAAACTCCTTGTCACCATTGATTTTCTTATGGAATAGTACTGTCTCAGTCTTTTCTATAATATCAACAGTTGCCCCAGCCAGACCCACTCCTTTGCCTTTTTCGTATGCATTTCCTGGCCCAGTTGGTATCTTCAGGTGTGTAAAGAGTCAAACATTTTGTGGAACAGAATCATTAGCAGAGAAATACCTCCCACTGCTCATCCAAAACCTGGACTTCCCGCAAGAGAGCTTTGCTATTTGGCATATTTATGACGGTGGTGGGGAAACGTTGGTGCATATGTGTATTCTCTGACTGTTTTCTGCTGTTGACCTTGACGACGAGTCACTCTCGGGAATACTAAATTCACTTAAAGCCAAGAGAACATTGTTGCATAAAATTTGCTTTTAAATGATGTCCTTCAATGATATTTATTGAGGGCATTATCATGTATTCTAAGGACATGTTGACTCTCCAAGCTATGGGACATGGTCTAGCCCTGTGTGGTGTAGGGCAGTGTATTTCTGACTTTCCTTGTCTGGCTTTTGTTTTACAAGCCCCACTCCTGATAATTTTTTTTTTTTTTTGTAAAGAGACAATAAAACACAGAACAAAATAAGCCCTCATTAAAACAGTACAGAATTTTGAAATAAGATAAGTTAACAATGACCAATGTATTGCATGTTGTCATCTTCAAAGTAGTTGCTCAGCTTACCAGTACAGGTATGCACAAGTGATCAAACTATATAAGCACTAAATGGTCCTTTTAATGAACTAATAGCAATTGGTAGTCAATTATCTGAACTATCTTATGGGCATATAAATACATACATATCTTTTATTCCCTTCCTTCTTTTGTCTTTCCCCTCATCCTAGTTGTTCTTTCCTTTTGAGCAGGCTCTTTCCCTTTCACTATGTCTGTTGTACTTGGATTTTATTCATTCTTTGATTTTGTTACACAAGAGAGACAATACGATGCTTCCACATGCACTTCTGATTTATTTCACATACGGGTATGGTGTATAGTTACATCCATTTACCTATAAAAGCCTCAAGTTTATCTTTTTTTTTTCTTTTAAATAACTGAGTAGTACTCCGTAGTATAAAAATACCACATCTTTTTTTATCCATTCCTCAGTTGATGGGCATTTGGGTTTTGTCCAAGATTTAGCTGTGACAAATTGCACTGCTATAAATATGGGTGCCCATATATTGCTGTGGTTTGGTGTTTTCATTTCTTCTGGGTAAATTCCCAGGAGAATAGCTGGGTTTAATGGAATGTCTAATCCAAGTATTTTAAGGAATCTCCACATTGATTTCCAGAGGTTGCACCAGTCTACACTCCCACCAATAGTAGGGGAGGATTTCTTTTCCCCACAACCCTACAGGATTTGTTGTTGGTTGACTTCTTGGTAACAGCCATTCTTTCTGGGATGACAGGGAATCTCAGTGTTGTTTTAATTTGCATTTCTTGAGTGACCAATGTTTTTGAACATTGTATCATATATTTACTTGCCATTTGTATTTCTTCATCTGAGAAGTGTGTTTTCATCTCAGATGCCCTGGATGGGAGGGTGATCTGGCTGTGACAACTGTCACTTATTGATCACCAGGGTTGATTCAGCTGACCTGACTGGCTGGCTGGGTGGATGTCCCCTTCCTCCGTCAGTCCTCATGTGCATCCCTTCAACCACCCCAAAAGAGGAGGACCGTTCTTTGGGCAAGGGTATAAAAGGGGCTGCTCTTCCCTGCTAGAGTCTCCAAATAAACTATCTTCTCATATGCCCATTGTTTTGGATTAGGTCTTTGAATTTCGAGGCCTGATTTCTTTGGTTTTTGAAAATGGATCTCCTATGTATTTTAGGCTGGCTTTGAACTTGGGCAGTCCCTTTGTCTCATCCTCCCGAGTGCTGGGATTACACCTCGCCCCATCCCATGGTTTTTGAAGTGATAGGAATTCACTACAGGGTTGAGATCAGTGAAAATGATGAGAAGGTTTTGGGTATTCTTTGTTCTTGTTTCTTAATTGTAGATTGTAAGAAGTATTTCCAAGACTTGATAACGGTTTACAGGGAAGTCTTTCAGCCAGTCGTAGAGAAGTGTTTTTCACTCTGGAAAATGCCTTATTGAACCAATAAAGTTCTGTATTTTGAGAATTATTCAAATGGGACATTTGATAGGATATCGATTTTTTCTGTCTTGCCTCTTTTGAAATAGAAAAAAGCTGCCTCCCAATATTAACTGAAGCAGCCTTTCGCTTGCACTTGGTCTCATGAGACGAGGGCAGTACTGTGAAGCAGAGGGCTGTTAGAGGCCTCCAGCGAAAGCCAGTAGTTTGTTAGGAATAATTTCGTGAACTTACGTTTAATTTATTCTAACACAATTATTGTGTTTAAAGAAAACCCAGCAACCTAATTAGAAGTTAACAAAGTGACGTCACAGGCTAACTCAAAGCTCAGTACAAGTCCTTAGCACTCGAGAGAGATCCATGCGGAGCTCCAGAGCTTGGAGGAAACTTAGAGCTTCCCAAAAAGGAAATCAAGGCAGGGCATATAACTCTGTGGTACAATGCCTGCCTGGCAAGTGCGAGGTCCTGAGTTTGATTTCTGGTACAAAAGAAAAGAAAAACAGAAAAGAAAAGAAACCAAGACTTCACAAGTAAATAATGATGGATTTTAGCCCTGTCTGAGGTAGACTGTACATTAAAAAAACCCAAACACCAAAAATCGACAAGCTGCAGCGGGGTGTAGTGGTACACATGTTACAGCGGATGTGCAGGAGGCTGAAGCAGGAGGATTACCTCAAGTTCAAGGCCAGCCTGGGCTGTACAGTGAATTCAAGGCTGATCTGAACTACATTGTGAGACCCTGCTGTAAAAAATCAAAAACAAACAAACAAACAAAAAACTCAGCCTAGCAGGTAGGAAGACAAGCTGGTTTACTTATTATCATGCCTAGGTGTAGCACGATGGATAGGCTTGCTGTTATAAAGTACTGTACTGGTGAGTAGCCCAGCTGTGGAGCACATGCTTAAGGCATGCAAGATCCTCGGCTCCCCCTTGGCAACACGCACCCACACTCACACACCCAGAGATACAAGCACAGGAAGTTGCAAAGTATTAGACAACCAAGTTAGAGGCTGGAACATCAAGCCTGTGCTTGCGTGGCTTTCTGGGGGTTGTAGTTCAGGAGGGTTTCTCTGGGGCAGCAGGGGTCTGCAGAGCTGGCCCTTCCAGAGCTTCTAGAGACGCTCTGCGCCTGACACGAAGGTCTTTCATCTCGAAGCCCACAGTGTCCCCCGTGGCCGCCCTGCACAGCGGTGCTGTTTTTCCTTTCCTCCTCTCTCTCGAATTTCTCAGCACACCCTGCATTGCATAGCTTTTGCTGGGCAACCCCGGGGTGGTCTGCTAAGCTGCACGCTAGCTGAGCAGCACGACCTTTCGTCTGCCACCCCAACTCCTTGTCATGGAGCCTGACGTCCTCACTGGGGGGTGTTATTCCATCTGCTGCTGGGACTCTGAATACAGAGGGTAAAAATGCAAACACGAGTAGAAACAGTTAAACACTTATTTGTTTGGGGACATAAGTAGAGGTTTTTGGTCATTTTATTCCTATTTTGTCTTCTGGGTCCAAGCCTTGTGGTGGGACATTGCTCAGAGCTACTCGGAGGTGTTCAGAAATACACATAAGGCCAGGAAGGGACAGTTTTTGTTTTATTGGATTGCAGTGGCTTTCCGGGTCACAATATAAATGATTTCGGAGGTAGCTGCAGGTTATTGGGAGTGGAATGAATCAGGCATGTTCTCCTTGCGCATGATCTTATTTATTAATTTGTAATCGCACCCTGCCCTGGCATACATCTCTGCTGCGTACACCGATAACCTTTTGGTTCTTGATAGGAGGCCCGAGGCATGCTTTCCAGCTAGATGAAATCAGTGCATGCAGCCAAACCCTCATTTGCAGTGGACGTTTCTGATTTTTTTCTCGTGCAAGATACAGGCCTGATTTGTAAATCCTGCTGTAGATATACTGATCTTATTTTTGTACAAATGAGAAAAGTATATTTGTCCTTGCTGTTCACCAAACGCCATGTTTTAAAGATAGGAGCTTTATTTATGAAGGGGGACTTCATGGGCAAAAACACCCTGCATTGCTGAAATCAGATACACTGAGGCTTTTTGCTTTTATTTCACTTTATTTCTTAGAAAAGCTTTAATGTACACGTTGAATTCTCCTCACTTGGGAGAGTGTTTTTGTTTGGTGTAAAGTTTTTGCAAGTTATGGCTCATAGAAATAGCAGAAATTCAACTTTTTTTTTTTTTTTTTTTTGTATTTTGTGCAGGATCTCACTACGCAACTCAGACTCGTAGTGATCCTCCTGTTCTCAAGCCTCCCAGCGTGTGAGCCACCTTGTGCAGACTTGGTTCCTGGCTGAGTGTGCCCGGAGGTGGGGCCGGCGCAGCATGTGGTGCTAGAGGTCCACCTGGGTCCCTGCGTGTGCCTACTAAGCAGGGGCTTAGTCTGCTGAGCTTTCTCACTGGCCCTTAGAAATTCAGCTTTTTAAAGGGCTTGGGAAATACCTGATTTGAAAAGAGCCATATGCTAGTTAGATGAGAACTAGTTAAGGAAAGAAAAATAACAAAATACTGGGAGCAGTGGAAAGCCATTCGGAATGCTGTTCACAGAGGTCCTGGACGTGGGGCACCAAACTTGGCACATCTGCTGCCATGAACCTCTTCCAGGCCAGTTTTCTGCTCCTGAAACTCCGATCAGAGATAACAAATTGAATGAGGATGTAGGTAGGAAAACCAAAGGAGGAGGGGTCTAAATAGAGACAAACCATATGAAAATAAGCATTGCATAGTAAGAATTATCCAGTTAGGTTATTCACGGTATTTGAGAGTCCTAATAAACTCCTGATGGAAAATGTAGTTCAATAAAAGCTTGACATATAAGATTTGGTGGATGCTGCCGAACTGAATGTTTGTCTAATTCAAGACAGAGTATGTATTATGAGTATATCTGAATAATGAGGACATACCAGCCTGTTAATAGTCCTAGAAATTGTGCCTCTCAGGTGGTTTGTGCTAAAGATTCAGTCATCCACTGCAGTATGTCTCTTTTCTACTGCCATTGATAGGCTTAAAATCAGACACTGAAACGCCTGCTGATGGCCAGGCCTTACGGGGGTGCTAGGCACAGATGCTAAACTATAGGAAATTTGACCTATGACCCCATGGAGTGTGTGAGCTAACGGGAAAGATGCAGATGAATTGGTTAATTATACTCTTGAAAGCCCCTGTGTACGATGATGGACCTATGCGTGGTGCCAGGGAACCTGGAAAAATTCACCAAAAAGTGAATAATCTGTACAGTACAAAGTAATCAGTGAAGGGAAGTGGCGTGAATTGAAGCTGAGGGCAAATGCTGTGAGTGGACGGTGCTGGAGTTCATGGAATATAACACAGAGCTGGGATTCGGGATAAAGAGGAGATGAGGGGAGGCCGTGGCTGAGGAGGGGTGATGGGCGTCACAGGGTTGTAATGAAGGGGTAATGATGAGGGTGATGAGCTTCAGATTCACAAGGTAATTTTGGTTCCACTGTAGAGGACAGAGAAGAAGTGGACAAAGGAAGCCACACGTAGGCATCCTGAGGCAGCTGCAGAAATTACCATGAGGGAAGGGGGTAACTGGGCTACTGTTTGAGAATGGGGAGAAAATGTGTGGATGTAGATAAAATTAGAAGATAAAAAATCAATCTGCCTCTGTCTGTCTGTCTGTCTCTCTGTCTGTCTGTCTGTCTGCCTGCCTGCCTGCCTGCCTATCCATATATCTGTCTACTCCGCTCTACTTTTTCTCTATCTTGAGTCAGGGTTTGGCCAGATAGTTCAGGCCAGCCCCAAACTCACAGCAGTCCGCCTGCTCCAGCCTACCACAGGCTGAGGCGATTGGCATGAGCTGCCACAGGCTGCCTCCTGTCTTCATTCTTGAAGCCCAAATTAGAATCCTGAGCATTTCTTTGCTTATTTTTAGTATCTTTTATTTCTAGTTCATTCTTAACTTTAGTTTCACTGCTGTTCTCTCAGGATCATTTAAAATTGTGTATTATTCTACATTGTTCTTAATTTTATTTGCATTAAATTCAGAGGAAGTCCTGTGTACATTGCGTTCAAGTGAAAGGTATCTTTCCTTCTGGTTCATTTAAATTGCTTGTCTAATTTTCTGGGATAAGCCATATTCTCTTTCCCATGTATTCATAAAAATCACATTTTTTTCATCCTAAGTTTAAAACAATTCATTTTTAAATGTGTGAGTATCTGGCCATCCTGCTATCTGTCTCTCTAACTAGTGGGAATCTAATTGTTTGGTATTTCTGGTCACTGTGATATTTCGAAGGCCTGAAGTGTATCTAGTGAAGTTACCGTGGGGCCTGAGGAAGTCCTTGTACATCATGTATAGGGAGCGCTTCGGCTGTAGTTGCTTTGTTTTCTAGCTTGTCTTTATTTGATTATTTTTGTATTTTAGTAAGGGTCTACAGGGTCTCACTATGTAGAACAGACTCATAGTGACCACCTGTGTTTAGCCTCCCAAGTGCTAGGATTGCAGGCGCATGCCACCACGCCCAATCTCAGTCCCCCTCTCAGTGCACCCTGGGGGAACCTTGGGGATCAAAGGCCACTGTGCCCCTGACTTTTGAATAAAGGGCCCCCATTTTCTTTCATAGATCTGTGGAAATTATGGAGCTGGCCTTGCACATTGTTAGTAGTAGTAAGCTAGTGCCCTCACACAGGTGGCTGTAGGTACCTTTACAGCCAGGCATGGGGACACACGGGGTGTGGGAGGCTGAGGCAGGAGGATTGCCCCAAGTTCAGGTCTAGCCTGGACTACATAGTTAGTTCAAGGCCAGCCTGAACTGCATAGCAAGATCTAATTTCAAAAAACCCGAGAGAAAGAAAGAAAAAAAGCCAGCCAGCCAGCCAGCCAGCCAATACATTTTATATTTGAACCTTATTGATTATATTAAAAGTAAGGTTTTAAGAAAGTTTCTCCACAGTTTAGTCTTTTTGAAACATGGTCTATAAATATTTATGGTTATATTCGCAACCCTAGAACATCCCTACATAAATAATAAAAGGTAAATAAGTATCTTTGAATCCAAAGTCATACCAATTATCTTTCCAAAGATCATGTAGTTATGTTTTTTGGTCGTTTTTGAATGAATTAGTTAAAAATTACTCATTATACCCAGTACAGATACACAGTACTAAAGAATGTAATTTGAAATTTAATTCTGTGTTTATAAAATTCTAAATTTGTACTGTTATTTTTACTCTAACTTTGCTGGAAAAATAACTGCTTGTTTAAAAAAAAAATTCTTTTTGATCTTTTCCAGTTAAGATTTTGTTGGAACGGTTTGGTAATTGAAGCCCATGTGTGCGTGAGCGTGCAAGCGTGCATGTTGTGTGCACGTGCGCATGTACTTGTCTGTGAGCATGCGCGCAGTGGGGGATTGAACTGGGCGCCTCCTGCGTCGCGCAGGTACTCCAAGCTGAGCTGCCTGCCCAGCCCCACGCGCTCCCGGCGGCTTTGCCTCCATCCCTGCCTCCCGCGCCTTCCTGTACCCGTGACCCGCTCACGTTGCCGACCAGCCTGGGTGGGGAATCGCACACTAGGTAAGCTTGCTTCGTGAATGGTCTTCGCCAGGCACTGGGACATGTGACACGGCATGCGAGGGTGGCGCTGCACACGCCAAGAGTTCCAACCTTCCCATAACCGGGTGCCGCTGTTATTCCTTTCACAGAAGGCCTGCAGTGCATTTGATGTTTGCTTGTTTTTCTTTATTTTTTTAAATGGAGATAATCTTATTTTCCTTCTTCTACATTAAAAACAATGTGTAATATGTCACATGGTGGAAGAGTTAACCTTTCTTATAGGTGCTGCAGCCTCTGTGGGGCCATCTGTAATATTTTTTTAAATTAAAATATAACTTCCAGAGGACTTTTGTGAATATGTGTTAATTCAAAAAAATATATATATATATATAAAACTTTATAATCATGCAATTATTACTTGTAACCTAAAAGCCTATAATTACAGTAGCTGTCAGAGATGCGCTTTGCCTCATTGATTTTTAGCCAGATTAACCTTCTGCTTCCCTATGTTCCTAGTGCGAGTCACACCAGGCGACATTTAAGGTTCTCCGTGCACCATTTTCTTTCCCACAAGCCCCATGGCTTTTATGAAACGAACTTTAGTCCCTGTGGCAATGTTTATTTAGCTTATGGCCTTAGGTTCGCCCTCTGTCCAGAGGTGAGTCTGTCCCTCTAACTTGAATGTTGAGTTTATGCCTAAGTGACTTGCCAGGCGGAACGGTTGTTAACTATACACAGATGTAGTAAACTTTGGTGCTTGTTGTAATTTTGCCCATCGGCTGAGCTATTACATAATAATGAATATGTGCTTTGCACTCCAGGGTTATTTTGATTCTAAGTTCATAATGGAATTCATGGGTGGAATCATATATAGAGAAGTTAAATTTGAGCTGAGTGTAGTGGCACATGCCTGAAATCCTAGCGATCAGGGAGGGTGACCCAGGAGAATTGCAATTTCCAGCCTAGCCTTAGAATTTGGGGAGACTATCTCTCAATAATAATAATAATAATAATAATAACAACAACAACAACAAAGAACAAAAATTTAAAAGGAGATGTTGATGTTGCTCAGTGGAAGACACTGGGTTTTATTCCTAGTACAGTGTCCCCTGCAAAGTGAAATTTGATTTAAATAGAGAAAAATGCAGTATCTTTTAGAGACTAAATGAAACTTGAATGTCCATTCTTTTATGTGTCACTTTTAATTTACAGCTACCTTAATTTTATTATTTAAAGAAGATATAGTATTTAAAGCATATGTCTGCTTGCTATAGAGGCAATGTGATTCAGTTGTGTAGAGGAGTTGGTAGTGTAGCTCAGTGTAAAGAGCTTGTTTAACATGTGCAAGACTCTGGGTTCTACCCCCAGTACCACAGAAAAGAAAGATAAAAGAAAGACTCTCCTGATGTAGAACTAACTCCTGATAAGTCTAAGGTGGTGGCCGAGCATGGGCTAGGCTTTGCATTGTGATTCACCGCACAGAAAACTTAGGGCCTTTGTCATTGGAACAAGTGATACAGACATCAGAGACATCGAGCCGACACAACCAGAGCCAGATCCTGCCCTTGTGGTCAGCCCTTGCTTCGGATGCTGTCAGATGATTGAAGCTCCAGCTTGGGGCTTTCGACTTTAGATTCTTCCAGTCCTGAATAAACTTTAACACCTTTGTATCTCTTCATTTGCGTTTGTCAAGTAGGAAACATCACCTGCTAACTTATCCTTTATTTATATTTAAAAAAAAAAATCAGTAGATATTTGCAACATACAAGGTTTCCTTCCTCAGGTGGAGTTGGTATGCATACCTGCATGCAGTACGTCTTAATTCCTTTTCCTACCTGTCCCAGTCCTCCCGCAGTCTCTTGGCCTTCCCATCAGAGAGTAGACTTCTGCCCTAAGTCCTCTTAGTTTCTATTCTGTGGTTTATTGTAGTTTGGTTTTCTCATATAAGGGAAACAAGGAATCTGGGGCAACATGAGCAAAGTGGGAGAAGTCACCACTGTAGACTTGAGGTTATCTTACAGAACATGATAAAAAGAGCATGGTGCTGGCGTCAAGCCAGAAACAAGGATCCACGGAACAGAACAAGCGCTGCAGGAAAAGCCCCAAGCTCATTCAACGATTTGAAGTTTGACAAAGAGGGCAAAAACATACCTTGGAGGAAAGGAGGTCTCTACTAAATGTTGCTGGGAAAACTGGCTGTCCACATGCAGGAGACTGACTCTAGATCCAGAAGCCCCGCCATATAGTAAACTACAGTCAGCGTGTATCAGAGAGCTAGATGTTGAAGACTTGATCCGCTGGAAGATGAAGTACTCTTGAAGTCACAACCTCAGGCAAGGACTTGCTGACAGGAGCCCAGAAGTAGCCCAGGGAGTAGCACCTTCTAACTTAATTTTGAGTCCACTAAGAGCTTGTGTATATGGTTGCCTTCTTTATGGTCCCTGTGGCAGCCCAGTAAATGTGCCGTGGGTGTTGCTTGTGTAGGGGTGTAGATGTGCTATTAAAATAGTTTAATGATGAAATTAAAACTTGCCGTTGTTTCCCCTCCCTTGTATTTCTTACTTCTTCTGACCACTTTCACCCTTCTGTGATGGATGTGTTCTGCTCCTCCACTTCCTGGTCGGTATGTCCCCGGGGCAGCGTGTGCCTGTGTCTACCTCGGGGCCAGGGACATTTCATCTGGTGGCTTTGTGGATACATAGGAAGGAAAGAATGAGAACAAGCCACTCACCAGGCCTGACTCTGGTATATATCAGAAGTGGTCATATATTGGAAACACTTGAGTACATAAAGTATTATGAAAATTAATTCTTTTGTCTTTCTAAAATGCATCTAGAAATTTTAGAAGTAGTTATGTGTGGATCTAATTATGTTTCTGCTGGAAAAAGCTGTTTTGGATTGTGTTACTGATTTTTCTCCCAGTCCGCAGGACACCCTCCTGCCCAGTTTGTTTTCTTTTGAGCCAAGATCGCTCAGGCTGCCTGATGACTCCTGTGTTCCTGTGATTCTCCTGCCTCAGCCTCCTGAGCCACAGGGATCATGGTTACTTGCCACCATGCCTGGCTCTTCCTGCTCATCTTACTTTCTATTTTTAATTTTCAAAAAATCTTTTCACAGGGCTCTGAAATTAGAAAACTAAAAAAAATTTCTGAAATCTTCTTCAGAAGTAGATGTGAGAGGGCATATTGCTCAGTAGTATCAAGTAACTAAGCACCGCTGTGTGCTCCTGGGTGTGAACTTCAGATCATTCTGCTCACTGGAAGAATCCCCGTGTAGTAGACTGTGTGCAGAGGGCCTGTGCTTATGCTGGAGGGGTGAGAAGTAGGTAGATCTGTAGAGACTGAAAGAGACCAGCAGTCATGCAGGGAGCGAGAGCGAAAGCAAAGATCACTACTAATAAATATGTCCTCCTTTTAGAAGATATGAAGTATGAAATCAGATAGTGATGGTTGTTGCCCAACCGTGAATATATTTAAATTCCTGAGTTGCACATTTGAAAAATGTGATTTTGTGAAGCCTGCTGTGATACACACTGCTTATCCTCGGAGCTGGGAGGCTGAGGCAGGAGGATCACCATGAGTTTGAAGCCAGCCTGGGCTACATAACAAGCCCCTGTTTCAAAAACAAATGAACAAAAAAGTTGCTTGATGAAATGTAAATTATATGTCAGAAGCTGTTGAAATAATAAATACCACATTATGTACATGATAGTGAAGTGTGTATTGTTTGGTAATCTCCTATCCTTTTACCACTTTTCTGGAATAGTTTTCCTGTATTGATCAATTTATGTCTCCTAGTTATTAAAGTGTATACTCTTGTTGTAACAGCAGTACCTGTTAATTTTTAAAAAGTCTTAAAAAGGATAAAATGTGTCAGTGTGTACTGAAACTTTTGTAAGTACTTACCATTTTTATATTTTTTTAAATTGGTATGTGTGCAGAACCATTATTTTAGTGATTTTCTCGCCTAAGGGGACTTGTTAGGCAAATGTATTGAAGTGTGATTTTAATGCTTTTTAAATAGCTTTTGCTTATTCTTTGTACATCAGTGATGTCCCAGCATCTGAGGAATTGCTGTTTTTCTTTGGGACATTTTGATTTCTTATATATAGGGACTAGCAAAAGGAAAAACGTCATTACAGGTAACTATTTATGCTTCAAGTGTATAAATATGTATTTTCTTCCTTTCTAACAACTCTGGACAATGCTGAGATCTGTGTGCGGGAGAGAAACATTTTCATTAAATTGGCCCATTACAAGAAATTTAAAAAGATGAATGTGGAAGAGTAATTTTTAAACAATTTATCTCAGGCTATGTTGTTTTCTGTTATTATTTTCTTTTAAAAGTAGCTGGGAAGAGCAATATTTTAAGGTAGCTTTTTGTGTTTGGCCCTCTGAGTGCTCACGTCGTGGTGTGTGTCCTCCGTTCTGACGTGGCTTCCTTTTCTGACATGCAACATAAATATGGAACAAAACAGGAATGAAAGTAGCATAAAGTTGGGTCCATTTTGTTAGGGAAAAAGGAGGACGTGAAAACCTGGCCATTTCCTAACAATAGCTGGGTGTTTTCGTGAGGGGAGCTTTTTTCTTTTTTCTCCTCCATCATTGCGGTGTGGAACGTTGGTTGTACTGTATCTCTCTTAAGTTAGGTGTGTTTTATTTCTCCAAGGTGAAGTGTCGTCAGTCATGTGAATTGTGCTGGTGACTTAGTGGGTCAGGAACCCCACATTTGCTGCTGGGTTTGTCTCCAGTGATTGCCACTTTTGGCTCAATTAAAGGAACAACAATGCCTGTGAGATGATGTTGTCCCCTCTTGGCTGGTACTGTCATTCTCTCTCTCCCAAAGCAGTCCGCAGTTTTCCAGGTTTTAGGTTGGTAGAGGGGAGGGGATTGATTATTTTCCTTTTTTTCAGAATTGTTCACTTTGGCAATGTGCACCTTGAATGTGGAGAGGGGCGGAGAGAGAGTCGAGCCCTTGCTGCGCAGAACTCCGAGGGGAGGTGGAGAAGCCAGAGGCCGCATTCCTTCCCTTCTCTTCTGCTCAGACATCTGCCAGGCGAAGTGTCTGTGGGCAGCTCGTGGGGGAGTTTTAAGGAGTGAACATTAATAGTGCTGTGGCCAAACAGACGGCGTAATTAGCCCCGATAGGGAGGAACAACATTTTCATGTTTGGATAAAGAGGACTCCCTGGGGGTAGGAGGAGGAGAAGTTCCAAATGACAGTACTTTATGAAGATTGGGAGAGTGACGCGTGGACTGCACGCTTTGGGCATTGCTGCATGCACCCATGCACGTCCGTACTGATACGATCTCCGTGCCTCTTTCAACCCGAGGAAACGAATTCTCACTATTTTTAGGTAAAACTTCTCTGTAACTGGATATAGGAATGTTTTCTAATTCATCTCCATCCAGCAGACTTGGCTAAGTCATGTGGAAGCACAGAGAAGGATCTGGTCTCTTAATTCAAGTATGCAATTTTCTTGGAAAAATTCATAAGACAATGGAAAATATAGGACATGGCGATCATGTTTATAGCAAAAATAGGTTGCAGGTCTCTTGCTATCTGAAGGTGGCCAAGTTTAGGGTTCTTCACAAGGAAAACACTTCTAGTACGAAGGCATTGAGAGGTAAAAACTAAACCTGTCTCTTGGGATCATCCGACATTGTCGTCTACTTTTTCACATGGAATAAAATTTGTTTTGGTCAAACCTGACTTCTCCTGAGCTTGGTCATATAGTTGTCTGTAGTGTATGAAGAGTAAGCACAAACAAGAAAGCAATCAGATAAATAAAAGAATGTGGCACTTCTTTCTGTTTGTGTGATTTGATAACGTTTTCCACTAGCAGATCTGCAGGTGGAAATTGGCTGTGTTCTGTGTTGTGTAGATGGATCTTGCATATAGTATTATAGCAATGTAAATTTAGAATAGTACCTCACACTTGGGCTAATTATTAGAGAGATATTTGCGAAGATTTTCCCCCGTCAGCCCATCTGCTCCTGTGGTACAGTCATAATGTGGAAACATTGACATCTCAATTATTTCCATGGCAACAAATTGATGTCAGGATCCCACATTTGACTTCACTGCAGGACCAAATAGGATTTGGATTGCAAGGGCGGTTTGGGAGCTCTTGCTGAAGCATAGGCCTGCAAGGAAGGGAAATTGAAATATCTTTAGGAAATATGTTTTTTCCAAGTCTAGGCTTCCTTTTGAAGAGAAGACTGTATGCAAAATATATGAAAAACTATTCTTCTATCTTTCTGCATCTCTGTAGAAAAATCCCAGAGGTTCTGCTCTTTTTCTGACACTTGGCAATAACAGTTGGAGTTTGATTTAGTGTTTACTTAGAGCCTGAAGTGGGCTGGTCCTGGTGAGGCAGGTATTTATCACCAGTGATTTTAGAGGCTGAGGCAGGAGTGTCTCAGCCTGGGTAAGTTAACAACTTAGTGAGACCTTGTCTCAAAAATGGGGGAGGTGGCAGGGAGGTTGGGAATGTAGCTTGATGTGGAGACGCTTGGTTCAATCTCCAATACCATGAGCAAAAACAAAGACAACAAACAAACAAACAAGCAAAAAAAAAAAAATAAACAAACTGAGGTGGAAAAATCCTTAGTGGTTATTGATAGTACAGAAGTGGAACCCCAGAGCCATTGTGCTTTTGGTGAAGTAATTCATTGTGACCCCAACTATATCTATATCTATATCTATATCTATATCTATATCTATATCTATATCTATGTCTATGTCTA
>NDGN010070325.1:0-14191 GCA_002564285.1 Tympanoctomys barrerae
TTCTTTCTTTCTTTCTTTCTTTCTTTCTTTCTTTCTTTCTTTCTTTCTTTCTTTCTTTCCCCCATCCTTTTTGCTCTTTCCCTTTGAAGAGTTTCTTTCCTTTTCACAGTATCTATTGCATCTTTCAGGTTTTATTTATTTTTAGTCAATCAATAACCAATGCTGGAGGGGCTGCAGGGGAAGAAGGAAGCCACTGTTGGTCAGAGCACAGAGGGGTACAACCACTGTGGAAATCAGTGTGGAGATTCCTCAGAAAGCTAGGATTAGAAGTCCTGTTCAACCCAGATATTCCCCTTCTGGGTATTTTTCCAAAAGAATTGAAAACATACCACAGCAATATATGTGCACCCAGGTTTATAGCAGCACAATTTGTCATAGCTAAATCTTGGAAACAACCCAAATGCTAATCACCTTTTATCACCTAATGGATAAAAAACATGAGGTATTTTTATATAATAGAGTATTACTCAGCTGCAAGTTGGTTTTGTGGAGTGAGGGGGAGAGTGAAAAAAGAACAAAGAATTGATCTATCAGCACATAAGTTTGAGTTGATGGCAGGTATCAGAATGATATTGATGGGTAGACTGACACATGTGTGACTGAGTTGATAACTGAAGGCTTCTAGTAAAATTTAGGAGTCATTAGAGTGATGGGGGAGCTTATTTTAGGCTTTAGAGTTCAGCTTGGAGGGAGACTAATAGCTGAGATATGGTCCTCCATTCCTTAGAGTATAAGAGGAGAGGAGAACAATGAAAAACAGAAGAAGGATACAGTGTGTGGGGCTGGGAAGAACAGCCAATGGCACTGAATACACTGGGGAGTCACCTTGCCTTATCTGCATGCAGATTTATAGAGGAAAGAAAGGAAAAGAGTCTGAACAAAGGGGAATAGAATCTGACTATAAATAAATTTTGAAAAGAAAACCTCACAAAATGTTGAAGGATTTTTCACAGATAAAAAAATCCCTTAATTCCATCACCCAGTCTAGAAATTTCTATAGGGGCTCCTCCCCAGCTTTAGATGAGCCAGGCCTTGCTTAGACTCTCCTAACAAGCACAGGGAGAAGCTTCATCCCCCAGGGTGGAGCATGGAATGAGAAAGAAGTCAGTTAGGGTGGATGCTTCCTCCTCCGAAGCTCACCCTGTTCATTCCTTCTACCCAGCTAGGTCTCCAAGGAGGAAGTCTTCCTTTTCAAGGCAAGATGCTGAAGACAGGAATTCAGCATGCAGCAGAGGGACTTACAGAACCAACCATCATTCAGGCTTCAGTCTTGAAAAGTGATGCTTAGCATTTTTACTCACTCAGTAATTTCTGTACTCTATGTCTATTAGCTGTCATGTGTTCTCAAACAAAAGAAAAGCTCTTTCTAATCATCATAAATTGTGTATTTGTGGAACTTGGTAACCCTGAACCAGTAATTTATCATTTACTCATACTCCATTAAGTTCTTGTGAAGTTGCTTACTAACCATTCAGGAGCCCATTTCGAATAATAGACCAGGACCCCACCCTGAGGAATTAAAATTATAATATTTTAAATTATGATTACTTATGCTTAGTTCTATAGCATAGTTAAGCTGGGACTATAGTATCTGCCAAAAGAGTATTAGGAGTATCTGAATAAAATGCAGAAACACAGACAGTGACTATAAAGGCAAGACAGAGACATCTTTCAAAAGCCCCATATTATTTGACAATATAATTATTGTGAAGAGTAGATAGCAGGGTAAATTCTGGACATCAACTAGATGTATAACCAATTAATAATAAACTTGTTGATACTGCATGTATAGGATAATATTTTTTCTGTCCATTTTGTCTTCTTAAATTTCCAAAAATTCATCAGAAGAAAATATTAGAAAAAATTGAAATTGACAGATTTAAATATCTATGAATTTTATTTTCATTCCTACATAGCTATGTGCCTAAACTATCTCACAGTAAGCTACCTGACACCCTCAAATTTTATGGGAAACATCACCCAGTATCAGCTTTCCCAGGGCATGATAGATGTGCACTGACATGAGCCCTGGTTGGTAGGAGGAAGCAGAGCAGGTAGAGAGAGGTACAAGAGGGTCCACACCCAAACTTTGTTCTCACTCACAAAGAATATGGGGGAGGGAGCCGCTCAGGATGGGCCTTCACCACTTCCAGGACAGCCGAGTATGCTCTGGGCCTGTTCATATCCTCTCCACTGAGAGCTGCGCTGTGTGAGTTCACAGGTAGTGTGAGGCTGAGCATATCACCATGTCAGGATCACCTGGAGGACAAGGACAGACAGACAGACAGACAGACAGACTGTCACACAGACAGATAGACAGACCAACCAGATATATCACTCTGAAGGAAAAAGGAAAACATGAAGTGGAAGAAACCCAGAAAGACAAGGTAAAGGAGAGGGAAATCTCCCCTGTCCTCTGCTGGCCAGTGTCTTTCCATCTTTCAAAGTCAAGACTTCTTTCACTGGAATGAAAATACAGAATGCTTTCTGCTGCATGACAAGTGAAATGAGAGAACAGGAAGCCCCCTCCAAGAGGGCAGGCGAGACCACAGTTCCTACATGAGTTCAGTGAGGTGCCCTTTGAAGTCAATACCACTGGGGGATCTCAAAGGCACACTTGCAGGAGTGGAGGGGTTAAAGGGCCAGGTAAGAGCAAGATATGTTTTACTTAAATACCGATAAGTATTTCCTTTGGGTGGTCCTGAGGGTTTAAACAAATTCTGCCTCATTTTGGTGAATTTTAAGACAAAATTGGTATAGCTTCTAAAACAGAGTTATGGGCTGGTGAGATAGCTCAGCGGACAAAAATGCCTGCTTAGGCAAGCTTAGGCAAGTGCAGGGATCCTCAGCACCACAAGCTGCATCAGGGGAGGCTGAAAACAGGAGGAGTGCTATGAGTTTGAGCTGCATAGAGAGACCCTGTAACAACAAAATACATTAAAAAAAAGAATAAAGAAAGAAAAAATAGAAAAGGAGAGAGATGTGGTTCCATCTAATCTGATGGCACTGAGACACCTCCTGCAGGTGGCTTCCCAAGGGCCTCAGAAGTTGCTTTCCCATGGTCCAGGAGTTGAGGTCCACACCACCGGGTATGAAGGAGGCAAGTTTTTCTCAGATCGCTGTAAGGGGCAGTATGGTTCCCAGGGGTGCGGATAATATTGGGGTGCATGGGATTCAGAGGAACTAGATTACTTTCTAGGAGAATCAACATTTCTGTCACTTGCCCACTTGGGAAAGCAGAGGAATAAACAGGGTAACAGCTGGCTTGGGAAGGCCACAGGACAATGAGAAAGACTGAAAAATGGAGAATCTGAACCTTCGGGCTTCCTACTATTTTATACTTATGTGGGATCTGACTGTGGAGGCACTGTCTATGCACAAATACAGCATCATGGATCAGGCTCAGCAGCAACAATGATGCCGCACATAGTAGGCTGCCACTCTTCTGGGCCAGCTTTGCCTTGTAAACAAGGACTCCATGTGATCGAACAGTCGTGGTGGAGGAAGGACTGGCATCAGCACAGAGCAAGAGTTTGGGAAGCCTGGGGCATGGCTTTGAGTGGTGTGACACCAGAGGAAGCAAGCACGTGGCCTGTTTCTCCTCTGAGGGTGCAGTACAGCAACTTTGGGAACACACACCCTCCTTTGAACTGGCCCTTTCCTGGGCTTGGCACCAGGGGCACTTTCCCATGAAGACCACACTTGGCAGAGCTGACAGTGAGGGGTAGGATTCTGCATGATGTAGCAGGAGAAAACACACTTAGCAGGAGGACTGGAAAGTGCTGGCTGGGGCAGGGCCAGCTGTGGATGGTTTGTGCCTGCAAGAAATCATCAAAACTATATTTAGTCTCATTTGAAATAAACTCATTTGACATCTCCTGTGTCCCAGCCATGATTTGGAGACAAGTTAACTTCTTTCTGTATTAACCAAAGACATGTTCTTACTTGATTGTGTCTATCTTAGAAATGCAACTCAAAAACCCAAGCTCTACTTGGGTGACACATGAACTTCAAGACAAGCACAAATGAAGAAGCAGCTCCCCTGGGGAGCCAGGTGTCACAAAGATCAAGTACATGACATGCAATCTAGTCACCTGTCAATTGCCCGGCGCAAGAATGCATCACAGGGAAAAAAACTCCCCGTCTTCGGAAGGAAGTGTTAACAGGATCCCTTTGGGAACAGATTTCTACATTCTACAAATAGAGATAATTGTGCTCAGTGTTCTCTGGGGCTAAAAAGTCCGCAAGGGAGAAAAAAAGCACTTTTCAATGCTTTTAGGCTTTTTCATAGTAGTAGAACCATAGCTTACTGGCCTAAGGATACCAGGGAAAGGGCTCTGGAAATACTTCTAAGAATCGTCTGGGGCCTGCCAAATAGCGTAGTGGATTATAGCACCTGCTTAGGCAGATACAGCAGCTGGGGTTTGATCCCCAGCGTGCCATGCTGGCCCTGTCCCCAGGGTGCACTGACATGGGGATTGAGACTAGGTGTAGTGGCACGTGCCTATAATACCAGCATTTGGGAGGCTGAAAACAGGAGCATCACTATGAGTCTGATCTGTGTAGTGAGACCCTGTAGATCCTGTATGAAATACATTAAAAAAAGAAAGAAGAAAAAAATTCTGGTGTCAGAGAGCAAATGTTTTCTGAGACCAACCGATATGACATCTACTGCCTGGCCTCTTCTCAATGATCCTGGCACACTTGGAAAAGAAAGCTCTCACTGGGTGACTTCCTGGGTGTCAAAGGGCAGAAAGGGACCAGGCACAGAACATCCAGAGCCTTCTCACATCCCCTGTGGTTTTCTTCTGTCAGCACCTGCAGAGGTGGGGGCTGTGCTGAAATCTCCTTTACGTCTTTTCTATGCTTTTTCCGTTCTTGAATTCAAAGAAGGTCACATAAAATCACGCAGGAGGATCTTCAGTTTCTATTGCAAACACAATGGCTCTTAGTTCAGTAAGTTGTCAGCAAAGTAGAAAAATGTGGCACAACCTCTACTAAACACAGTAATGATTTTGTCTGAACAAGGGTGGAGATCTCTCCTTTTATTGTAATAGAGTTGGCTATAATGTATTTTCATATATAATTTTCTTTCTTGATGAAGATTTGATTCCTACTTGGAGTCATTTAGATTGGGTTTTGGGTAGGAATACTGTTACTGTTTTCCAAAATCGTAGTACAACTGTTTATGCATTGAAAAATTCCTTATTTATTTATTTATTTATTCATTCATTCATTCGTTCATTCATTTGTTCATTCATTCATTCATTCATTCTGTATTTTAGGGAAGGGTCTACAGGGTGTTTAGGGTCTTACTACTAGATTGAACTTGTAGTGATCTGCCAAGAGCTGGGACTATAGGTGCGTGTCACCACGCCTAGTCTCAATTGCTATCTCAATGCACACTGGGGACAGGGCCGGCACAGCAGGCCCTAAATTTTTTTTTTTAAAGACAGTGTCTTATTTTGTAGTTCAGGTTGCCCTTGAACTCACTGGTTAGCCCAAGCTGGCCTCAAACTCTCAGTAAGTGATCCTCCTGCCTCAGCTTTCCTAGTGCTGGAACTAGAAGTATGCACCACCATGCCTGGCAAAAATTCCAAATTAAAAGTCACAGAAAGAGAAAGGGAATCCCAGCACACCATCTCTGCACACACAAAGTGTAAAGCATCTGTTTAGGGATGGTACTTCACATTCTGCTTCTTGGCAGGAGTCCTCTGAATATGAATTCACCCTGCCTTGGACCACTGCACGCAGGCTGGTTTCAGGAGTTCCCCCCAATGGTGTGGCTGTCCATGCCATCAATATGATTCCTACCTGAAGCAGGTTTTAGGTCTCAACTCAGAACTGTGGACCTTAGTTTCAGATCTTTCTGATCCTTATCAGAAGTTAAAAAAGTCCCTTTTTAGATTGTATCCTTCAGCAGCAGCTGGAGTTCTTAAACGTTGGACCTACCCAGGACTGTCCAAGGAAGAGCCACTGACAGCTGCTTTCTTGGAGATAAACTTCCACTGTTGAGGAGACGAAAGCCATCTCCTCAGCTAGGCAACGGCTCTCTTTCCAGAAACCGGAGGAAGTCTGCCTTTGAGGCTCCAGCCTCAGTGTCCTCCAGGGGCCATTAACACATGGAGCTTCATCCATACTCCTTCTGGAGACTTTGAGCAGCACTCTCAGGTTTCAGGAACCAGGGCTGGAGGAGTGGTGTTAATAGGTGACAGGGACTTCAAACTGGGCTTAGGGGTTTTCCCACTAGGAGCCTGGCTAAAGACCACACACACTCTTCCTCCCAGCAGGCTGGATGGCACAGTAGTTCTGGAGCCACACAATCTTCATTTTCTTCTTTGAGTGGCTGCTAACCCCAGGAACCAAGGGCATGTTCAGGAACCAAGCATCCTTGAAAACAGTGTTGGGCTTGTCATGCCTTCCAAGGATCCAAATAGTTGCATTGTCTGTGACAATCTGAGATTGGCTACCTTGACAATGAGGATTGTGGCCAGCCATGTTCAGCTTGGATCATGCTCACTGCTTGAGGTCAAGGACTCAGACATCATTGCTCATTTACTGGGGCCTTCTGGAGCTTCCAGATAATCGTCTTATTATGTATCACACAAGAGGAATGACAGGCTATGGGAAGTGGCCCATGAATTGCCACCGGCAGTTATGCTAGTCTTTAGAGGGTGAGTGTATATTTCATCAAAGCATTTCACTGGTTGGTGTAAAGGATAAGGGATTGGTCCTGTCCAGCCACAAAATGTCACTAGCAAGTCTTTGTACACAACTAGAGTCACTCCAGCATTAGGAGAGTAGGAGTCTAAAGCCAAAGGTCAAATTTATACTTCACTATTGAGGTCAAATCTCCAGAGGTAATTGAAGGCAGCATTACAGCTTCTCTGGGTACAAGCTCCAAGCACATATGTAGACTGATTATCATCATAATAACATTCAATGTGTGAGAGCCACTGAACAACTGAGGTTCTAGGGTAGGGTAAAAGCAGCTCACAGAACGTTTCTTTCCTGGACGGCCTTCATGCAACCATGGTACCCTGGAAGGTTACTCCTTTGATAAGCCAATATGACTCTTTGTAGATGAGGACCACAGTCCTGTGCTCTTCATGCTGCGAGAGGAAGGGCAGGACATACTTCAACACCTCTTCTGGCAGCTCCAAGACAGACCTGTTGTGTGGTGGCTCCTTATCTTCTAGTCCTTCATGGGCTTCCCATGTTGCTCCATTGACTATTTCAATGCAGTTTCCTCTTGAACTATGGCCATGAAGCTGTCATCTCCGCCATTTGAAGAGCTGGTCCTGACATTCTGCTCCAGAGTATTTCCCGGTTTCAGTTCTAAAGAGGATGCCTTTCTGGATGGCTCATACATTGTAGATCTAGCCGGACCTGCTCCACATTCTCAGGTTGCTCTTCTGCTGGTGAGGGACCCCAGATCAGGACCAGACCAAATCAGGCACTCCACCCTAGGCTCTGCTTGCCATGCTGGGGTCCTCGCCCTTGGCAGAAACTAGATGCTTTGATCTGCCATCTTCTTAATTTCTTATTTTCTTTTTTCCTCTCACACCAATTTTTTAAAGCTCAAATAAAATACAAAGTTTGGGTTCAGACAGTATTTATTAAAATGCCCTGTGCATGGTGGACAGAGGCCTAAAAGAGCCTTTGTCCTGGGATCTTTATTAAATAATTAAATTTATTCATAGGATAAATCATTCAGAGGAACTTGGACACAACAATGTACAGTCTGGGCACATGAGGCAGGCCTCTAATTCTAGGGCTCTAGAAGGTTGAGGAAGGAGAATTGAAAGCTAGACTCCAGCACAGAGAACTTAGAGATACCCTACTTCAAAGTAAAAGCCAGAAAAAGGGCTGGTATGTATTTCAGTATATAGGTAGGAAATGGGTTCTATTCAGAGGGTTTTTAAAAAATTTTTTTAAACAGACTTTGGATGTGGTTTCTTGTGAGGGCTGTAGGTTCAATTCTCAGTACTGCAACAAACAAGTGAAAATGTACAATGAAAAACTGTCTTGAATTGGTAGCATAAAAGAAAAATTATGCAATAAATATTTTGAGAAAATCAGTTAAATATTTGTGTAGAAACAGAATTTGATTTTAAATACACTAACACTAATGAGTTAACTGATGAAAATTGAAGCATAAAGACCAGATATTGCTTAACCCCCAAAGTACTTAAAACTTCAATAAGTCTAAAAATTTATAGTAAAATTACTGTTAAAATTTTTTTAAAAAGGAAAAATTTGCAACACATAGGGTTAAATTTAAAAAACGTTGTTGGTATTTTGATATACAAAATGCTCCTTGTGAAAAAGAACATTGAACTTTAAGAGTGAAACTGCCATAAAATATATATATGAACATTAATAAATACATATGAATATATAAATATGGGTATTATACAAAATGAATCTTGGCTCATGATAATATTTACATAAGACACCATTTTCAGGGTAACAAAAGAAATGACAATACTCTTTTTAAAAGATATTTAGAACTTATTTTTAGGCACTAGGCAATAACTTTGTTAATATTTATCAATATCACCTTAACTTGTGACCCCAGAGAACTTTAATTAGTTTACAGGAGTATTTTTCTTTGTATTTAGTAAGTCATCTAAGTTGGTGACACATGTTTGCAAGAGTACAAGTTAAAGACTACTTCATGGTCTCTCTCAAGTTGTGTTTTTTACTAGGTCTGGGCTTGTCTGCTAATGGGCTTTTAACACATGAAAAATTTTTATAGTTTAGAGGCTCTCTCATTCCCAATTAGAATTTTTTTTGTCAATTTGTCAATTTTGTAGGTGAAAAATATGGAGAGCAAATAAACTAAGCCATAAAGATCAATAAAAAGCAATATGATATAACACATGTCACTTTTCTATTGTGTTCAGTGAGTTTCTATATTTCAAGTGGTTGAGTCTTCATTAAAAAAGAAGGAAAAAAAGAAGGAAAACTACAGTAACTTCTAGTTTGGAAAGGACCACACTCTCATACACACAGATACATATACTCTTCTCCCTTAATGGAGTAATGCAGATGGATGAAATGGCCCAGCGGGGGGTGAGGGGGATGCACAAGTCAAGTAGAATTACTGTGCTGCTAACAACAGTGGTGTGGTGGGTGCAGTTTTCTCCAGTTTGGCCACATTCACTCATCGCTTTTCATCTAATGTACTATACTTTTAGATCGTCTAATACATTAAATATGAAAGCATAGTTCAGTAAACTATAGTAATTATAAATAAGAAATGGTTGTACAACTCATCAGATTCATATAAACAATCAGAAAAGGAAAAAAAAATCCTGTGGTATGTATTTTAAAAATCTAGACTGCATAAAACCTCAACAATGTATAGGTAATGATTTTATAAATATTCTGAATTTTCTATGAGATAGGAGAAAAGTATAGGAAGTTGGATGACTCTTGGCCTAAAGAAAAAGCAGGAAAAGAGGCATGAGGGCAAGATGGGGACAGTAAATAATTAAGGTAGGATACAAAATGTGGAGATTAGACTTTAAGAACAGAATAAAGAGGCTTAAGACATTAGGATGGACCACGCAGTTTGAAGTTTGACTTTAGGTTTAAGGATGACAAGAGTTGGTACAATTCATGAGCTAGCAATCAAAGCGAAAGCTGAGTGTGAGCTCAAGAACACACAGTGACTGACACAAAGAATGCGGCTTCAGGGACAACCACATTTTCTATGAGGAGGCACCGACAGTGTTGCTAGCACCTTTCATGGTATAAAGGACTAAGCCACTAGGGTTAGAAGCCATTGAGAAACAGATATAAAACATATATCAACCCCGATTATCTTAAAGCAATTTACTTTTTGCTAGGCCACAGTTATTTCAACCAGTTTATTTTCTACTCATCTCTTATTGTGTAGCCAAACCCTGAAAATGGTGGTTTCAGTGCATTAAGCCTAATCAAAATGTGAATATAGTCACAATATATATTTATAAATGAAAAAACATCTCATGTTTATAGATTGGAAAATTTAATATGGTTACAAGTGTATACTACTATATAAACTACAGATTCAGTGAAAAATCTGTAAAAATTCCAATGTCATAGAAAAAAAAAACAACCCTAAAATGTGCATGGGACTAGAAAAGACCCCCAGATAGCCAAGCCAATTTTGAGCAGGCAGAACAAAGCTACAGGCATTGTACTATTGACTTAAAGATCTATTACAAAGTGGTAATAATCAGAGCAATATGCTATTGACATAAAAATGGATACAAGGACCAGTGAAACAGGGTAGAAAGCCCAGAAATTTACCGTCAAAGTGCAGATTTGTGGTCAATTGATTTCCAAGGAAAGGTGCCAAGAACCCACAGTGGGAAAAGGACAGGCTCTTCAAGAACAGGTGCTGGGAAGATTGGTCCAAACACGCAGAATGAAAGGTGACCCTTATCTCACCCAATATTCAGGGCTCAGGTTACTATGAAAGTTTCAAAACCAAGACCAGAACTGTAAAATGAATAAAATGTAGAGAATAATTCCACGACCTTGATGTGGGCAATTATGTCTTAGCTAAGGTTTTCCAACCACAGGCAACAAAACCAAAATAGACAAATAGAAGCACATTTATCTAAAACTGTCTGCACAGCAAATGAAGCAACAGTGTAAAAAGAGAACGCATTTTCTGGGAGAAAGTATTAGCAATTCATACATCTAACAATAAGCTAATGCATGCAAGAATGCAAGGAACTCAATAACAAGAAAATAAATATCCTTACTTAAAAAGTAGGCAAAGGGCCTGAATAAATGTTTCTCAAAAATTGCACAGATGACCAGCAGATATATAAACAATTTCTCAGTATCACTAGTCATCAGCAAAAGACAAATTAATATCACAATGAGCTATCACTTCATACTTGTTGGAGTAGCTTTGATTTAAAAGAAAGACAATGGCAAACATTGCTGTGGGACAGAGGACTCTAAATTAGAATGTTAATTAGTACACTCATTTGGAAAGCAGTAGGAGATTCTTCAAGGAAAGTAAGACTAGGATTGCCATGTAATCTAAGCCCCCCAGCTTTGGGTAATACACAAAAGAACTGAAATCAGTATGTGGAAGACACGTCCTTTTGAGTTAGGATATGAGTGTAACTCTATTAATATTGTGGAAATGCTCATTACTAGTCTCCTCAAAAGTGGTTGGACTGTAAGAAACACAGTAAATGACTAAGAAGAGTCTTTAAAGTCATTTTTACCTTTATTCTCCATTATAATACCACTCTCTGCCATAGGGACAGAGAGCACTAACAGATTAATTGCAGAGATCACTACAATTTTGTTTTCTGCGTTATGTACACTCTCCCTTGTGAGAAGTAGGGTCTTTATTATTTTTTTCCTATTTTTTGCTAATCTAAAAGATCTGAACTCAACAGAAAGGGCAATAATCATTGATATAGCATTGAGCAAGATACACTGTCATAAGAAGCAGAATAGTTACTCTGGAAAATTCTTGACTCATATAACTGAGAGCTCCTGAAATTATTTATCTATTTCCATCAGTAGCTAGGGTCATTTAAATAAGCTATTTTCCTTATCCAACTCTATATATAGCTAATGACTTCAACAGTACAGTCAATTTTATTCACCACTCACCCATATTTATCCTGATTAAATAATCTCAGTATTGCCTTATTTTTGGACAGTTTTAAAGTTAATCATCGTAATCCTTTTGTTTGCTTAGCCATAGAATTTGGCAATATTTATAGTAAAAGAGTGGCTTTGTGGGCATCTTAAAAAGCAAATACGAAATTCCTAACCTGTGAGAAATCAAATTTCAATGATTTCAAATAAGTTGCATGAAACAATAAAGGCAAGACTCCTGGTCTTATTTCTACACATGAAATCCTTTACTAAATATCATTTTTTGAAAGGAAGAAGATATTTTATTCTCCACTGAGTATACATTGTGTATTTTCAGGTTGATTTCTCCAGAAGATAAATAGCTATTAGTTTACATAAGCTACATTGAATACATACACAATTATTAATGTAACACAAATCCAGTGCTTCCGGACTGCTAATTTACAAAGTCAGCACGGACACTTTTGGAGTTGAACTTGAGCGACCAGTACCTTCAGAATGACTAGCAAACCAGAGGAGTGTGTTATGGATATTGAACAAAATATACCCGAGATGGTGAGTATTGTAAGCAGCTTAAATAGCTTTTATGTATATTTTTCTTGCTTTTATGTTTAACCTTTAAAACTTCAAGCAAATTAGGTTGGATTTTTTTTTATGTTTGCTATTACAGAATGAATAGACTTTGGAATCATATGGCTGAGAAAGTTGTTAGTATACCAGACTGTGCTTTCTTGTCACTGTGAAATTGTGTGTTATATTTTTACCAAATTTTTAACATAGGTGTCAAACATTTACTCTTTTTTTGTGTGTGTGGGGGGGGTCCTGGGAATCAAGCTCAGGGCTTTGCGAGCAGACAAAATTTTGAAGGATGATTTGGAATGTCACATTCACAGCAAATATTAACCTTATTATTTTTATTTTTATATATCTTAGTCCAGTGGCATACTTGCCCCAATATGACCTATGAGAATTTATAGAGGTGAATATGAAAAATGTCTCGTGGTGGGAAGATCTACAGATAAAATGGCTAATGTATAAATCACACACTTAGAATAATAGAAAAAATTATAACCATCCCATTCATGATTCAAATGAGTTTTTTCACTATAAAAATGAAGAAATTGAAATATTTATTAGTCCATATACTTGGTGTCAGAGTTAGAAAGTGAAATCAGATTTCTCACATACATTTTCAGCTTAAAAGAAATTTCTTTGTTAAAGAAGTGACAACTACATGCCTGCCAAGAAAAGTGATCTATGATTAACTTGAGGATATAAACAACATGAAATAAAGATAAAATCTGATAGATAAGTTGCTTTTTAATTTGAAGATTGTATTTGTGACAAATTTGGATTTCATTAACTGGACTACAGTAAACTCAAATTTTATTTACCTTGTATTCCAGGAGATCTACAAATGTGATTGCTTTAGCGTCATATGTACATTTTTTTCTCTCCTAATCTACTGAATATGATTTATAGAGTATCACAATTGCAAGTCATTTATAAATCTTAGCTCAATAAGGTAAATAATTATAACAAGAAAACAAACTAGCAAGCCAAACTTCTGAGTTTGTAAAGAAAAAAACATAAAAAGAATAATTAGAATTTCCCAGTTTTTAGTATTCTGATGAACAATCTATAATCTCTCATAGTTCCAAGACTGGAAGATGTTTTGGACAAGTATTTCCTCTTTTTATTTCATTTTTTTTTTTTTGTTACTAGGAATCAAACTTAAGACCTCACACTTACCAGGAAGGCTCTGTGCCACTGAGTTGTATCATCAGCCCTTGGACAAGTGTTATAGGAGTGTTATTTTCTTATTGTGGAATGCATAAAAGAAAATTTAAAAAGCGAAAATGTCACTCATGTTCATGTTCAGAGAAAATCAGTACTGATACTTTCTCTCAAATCTAGTTTGATTTTATTTTTGTCTGATTTATTTTACCATATGAATTCTTAGTTTACCTAAGCATTTTCTTCAAAAATTCAAGAAAAGCATTCATTGAAATTCAGGGAACTAACTAAAACTTTTCATAAGAGGACATTTATTTAAGTTGTCCTTTTGTTCCTCAGTAGAGTATTACGGCTTTATTCATGTAAGTCCTATGCATTTTGTATGCTTAACCATTTTAAATATTTTATTGCTGTTATGAATAGCAGTTCCAGCACCCACAACCATATAAAAAATAACTACTGTTATATACATTTTCCATATTTTTGTAACTAGCCAACTTAATAATTTTAATACTTTGGTTAGGCAATTACTTTACAATTCCATTTGTAGATAATCATATCATCTGCACATAACAATACCTTCACTTTTGCATATTTATTATCCTCATGAACTGACCAATTATCTGCACTATAATGGAAGGCTTTCTCCTCTTTTCCTTCATGTAATAGAAGGCTCCTGGTATTTCATTGTTAAATGTGACATTGGTTATTATTTTGAGGAAAACATTCCTTAGCACACTTAGGTATTATTCTGTTTTATTTTTAGTTCATTGAGATTTATTTTGATTATCTGCTTGTGTCAGGACTCCTTTTTTTTTTTTTTTTTTTT
>NDGN010070491.1:0-10262 GCA_002564285.1 Tympanoctomys barrerae
ACCAATTTGATTTGAAACTGTCTCATTGCTATTTGTCTCTCAATAAAATTATGAGGAAAAAAAGAGAAAATAAAATTGTGTTTATTTTGCAAAAACACTTGAAAAGGGCATCTACAAAAAGGCATCCTTCCTCCTCTTTGAAATTAGATTTCTCCCTTCCCCTTCAGCTCAATTTTCTTTCTGGCTCTGCCCATCTTTCCAACAATCAAACCTAAAACTTCCCTGCCAGCCACCTTCTGTCACAGTTCTTTTCCTTCTGACTTCAAAAATTGGTCAGTGTTTTAAATCTTGACATTCAAAAAGATAATCTTGGCTATAACATGTTATCAATTATTCAACTTTATTTCATCTCCTCATTTCAAGAGTTTTTGAGAACCATACCAGGTCTTCAATACCTACAACCTACTGTTTTGCATTTTACTTTCTTGTACCAAATCTCCCTCTAAATATCATGTCAGAACACAGTAACAGCGAGATGCATCCCTGGCCAGGAACAGAAGAGAAGTCTTGTGACTACTGTTCAATCTCTCCTGAGTTCTGTTTGCTTTCTAACCATCTTGCTAAGTATGATGCTTCTGGTAATAATTCCTTCTCTCAGTCATTTACCTTTTTATAATTACATTTAGTGGTACATCTTAGATATGCATAAATGATCGTATTCATCATAGGGAGTTTATACCTGTATGTGACATATTTTGATTCCTGTTTTTCCCCCTATCCTCTCTCTCAGCACTTAAAGTTGATTTCAGTCACCCTTCACTTCTGGCTGACTTTTAGCACTTCACTTGATTTAACTTTTACTTAAGTAAGCAACTGGATTTGTGATTATTTAATCTATTTTGGCCTCCGTGTTTTTAGTTAAAATAATAATTCTGGACTTGAGGCTTTTTCCATTTTAAAGGTGCTAAGAGAGATGTTACAATAAGGTACAGATTGTGAAATTTGTATAAAATTCCCTAGTCTTCCTGTGGAAGCACTTTTACATTATCAGGCTTTGTTTTAATGGGAAATACACTGGCTATAGAATATAATATCTGATTATAAATGTAATTGATTATACTTGTCATAGAATAAATATCTCTATGAGCTTGGAGAGGGGGTGGCAGACTGCACTAAACACAAATTTCAAAAGGAAGCAAAGCCACTCTCTCCGGAAGTAGAAAGAGGTCACTGTATTTGTACCTTCTTGTGGTTTCGACAACAAAGCCAGCAGTAGGGCTGCAGCCTCTGGAAGAGGTAGTAATCTGGGATTTTGGCTTCGTCTCTCTGGAGGAACAAAACGTATGCAGACTCTATTAACATTTCAGTATTCATATAAATAAATCCTACTCTAGTAGGGCACAACAGCAGAACAACTTGTATGAAATAGATTTCTGATCACCACACAGAGAGCATACAGAACACTTTTTCTCCCCAACTTCCCTTGAAAATAACTTATAGCCAGTTACATTGTGTTTATGTGTGAGATATGGGAGAGAATGTTCGATGTATCCTGTACAAAACAGAATTCCATAAATGCAAGCAGGATTGAAAGAGCGAACCCATGGGAAATCTCTCTTTTCCCAATTTAAGATGGTTTCTCTAGGCAGAAAGACTTGCATGCCATTCTGCTCGGAGCCTGTACTACCTTCTCTCCTGTCCAAGGAAATTGGAGATAATAACCTACAATCCTGATCATATATAAGGTAATTATGTGACTGAAGAGGCACCTGCTAAATATTCAAAGTGACCTCAAGTCTAAGTTGGCAGAAGATGCATTGCCCTGATTCAACACAGACCTTGAGTTTTAATTTGGAGGCAACTGATAGTGGAAAACGACTCTTACTGTCACAAAATAAAGAAGCACACTGCAAGCTTCATGAAGCAAACCACAACTATTCCGTGCCTATTCTATGTACCATGTGCTATATTTTTCCATGTAATTATGCTTTTTATTCTTAGCATTTCAATCTATAATGTATACAAATCAATTGAATTGTTACTTTTTAATTCATTGTCATGGAAAGCTTTATCTTGAAAAATAGTAGTTCCTGGCTCCATTCTCATGGCCTTTAGGTAAGCACTTTTGATTTGAACCTTTGATAGCTCTTTCTGGTAATTGTTAGAGACATACACTTGCAAGTCTTAGGAAAAGTAATTTAATAATAATATCGTTTAAGCAAATTGTGTAAACACTGCCCTAAATGCGCAGGTGCATTTCTAGAGATAGCACTTGTTTTCCAGTACTAGAGCTGAAACCCAAGATCTTCACACTGATAGATATAGCCCTAGCCCTCCTCCCCATTGTAAGACTTTGAGATGGGTTTTGCTAAGTCATTAAATTGCGTGGGCCCCAACTTGCAGTCCTCTTGCCTCAGCCTCTCAAGAATGCCAGGACTGCATGCGTGGCCACCAGCCCCTCAGAGCTGAGCGAACCCCTGGGTAACTGAGTGGCTGCAGGCTGGAGCGCGACTCTCCTGCGCATCCACAGCTGGATGCCACCCACCTGGAGGCAGCCGGTCGGAGAGGTCTTTCCTTCGGCTCTGATCCGAGAGGAAGCGGCGCCCTTCTGCAAAGGCGAGGAAACGCAGGCTGAGGCGGGGCTCGGCGCCGGCACCGGGACGGCCCGGGCCACCAAGATCACCTTCCAGGCAGCCCCGAGTCCCCACGGGCACTGAGGCACAGCAACCGCGGCTTCGGGTGGAGGATAGCTCCTCACAGGGACACTTCAACCCTCGCCTCCCAGCGCCACCTATCACTGGATTGCCCTGGACCAGGTTGGCCTCAGTTACGCAGGGAGCGCAGTCCGGTCTTATTGTCACCCACCCCTCGCCACCCATCTGTCCCGGGGCGCACGCAGCCCTCAGGATCTCAGTTACTGGGGGAACAGCGAAGTGGGGGGAACTCACGTGCCCCCTTCAGGTACAGCATAGCTTGTGGGGTCCAGTTCCTTCTCTCCAAAGGTCTCTACAAACCGGGGAGGGAAGCGGGGCAGTTAATAAAGCTAGAAGGAAGGCGAGGGTGGGGGCTGAGGGTGGCGGGCGGACAGATAGAGACAGAGTCAGAGTCAGAGACAGAGACAGAGACAGAGACAGAGACAGAGACAGAGACAGAGACAGACAGACAACAAGTAATGCAAGGATGGTGGCCCGAGGCGCCGAGCAGCTTGGTGTTTGCATCCCATTACCTGCGGAGCGCCGCGGGTGTCTCGGAGAACAGAGAACAGGAGAAGAGCGAAGACCGTCGCCGCCAGAGCGCTGGGTCCCTGTGTGAATCAAAGAACAAAGAAGGTTGTCTGAGTGCCCGTACGATCTTCTGCTTCCTTCCTTGATGCCTGGACAAGTGCAAACCCCTCACTTCTGGCGCTGCTTTAATGTTCGGTGTGGGCAAATGCCTTCCCATTCCACATTCTGGTGAACATAGCGTCCAACTTGAACTATTAGGTAGGAATAGATTGCTACTATTAACTCCACCAAATAATTAGACGAATAAATAGATGTTTGTTCTCAATAAACTGATTTTCCGATTTTTAAAGGAATGTTGATCAAATACATTTTGGCCCCTAAACTACTTACTATACATAAGCCAGAAAGTTATACAGCTTTCCATAAAATAGCTGCGAGTCTCAAGTGAATAAATATTTACTTACTTTCATGTTCTGCTTCTTTCTGGAGCCCTGTGATGGCATTAACTTTGCCGACGAGTTTTCTAATCTTGTTCTGAACTGAGGGCTTTTAAAGGCTTAGTGTCCTGGGCACCTCCCCATCTGCGTAGATGGGGGATCGCACGGGGACAACGCATGCAGCTGTCAGGATGGAGATTCCCTCGGGGAAGTTCAACTGCAGGAAGTGTGCGACTGACTGACGGGTGGACATCACCTGGTTCGGTATTCATCACATCAGCCAGGAGACATTCTGAGTACATCAGCGTCATCGCCTTTGCTTTTACTATGAGCTGCCCAGTGTATGTTCATGCCAGCATTCACACTAATAAAAATGATCCAAAGTAAGCAAATCAATTAAGATAAGTAGCCATCAAGCCATCATTGATGAAGGAAGATAGCCATTTCTGTACAGATGAAAGCTTAGGGAAGCTCAATGGAATTGGACATCAGCCATACATTTAATTATCCATCCATTCAATTATTTTATAAAAGGGCTGGCAAGATAGCTCAGCAGATCCCCCGTACCACATGCCGCATTGGTCCAAGCCCCAAGGTGCGCTGAGCCAGCGATAGAGTCTGGGTGCAGACTCTATTTATATTAAATAGAGTGCTGGGGAGGCTGAAAACAGGAAGATCCCTATGAGTCTGAGCTGTGTAGTGAGAGACTGTAGCAAATACATAAATAAAATTTTAAAAAATACTTTATTTAATAAATACTTATTGAATGTCACATGTTGGACAATGCTCTTTTCGATTCAGTGGATACAGACACATACTAAAAAGACACGGTTTTTGCTTTAATGAAACATATCTTCTACTCGGGGAAGAAACACTTGAGAGAGGAAGGACAGTAGATAGGGATGAATAAAAAGTTCAGATATGTTATGTGTATGTAACAACTCTCCATGAGGAATGTATTCATTGTGCACTGCACACATGTACCACCCCAAAAAAGTTATTTAAAAAACAGTTGAAAATAGTAGACAGATGAATAGAGTAAAATACAGAATGTTTTAAACTATTAAGCAAAAGTAAACAAGGTGATGATAGGGTAAGTGGTGGGCTGCTACAGTGCAGATAAAAGTCAAGGGGAATCTCGAAGAATAAGACAGAATCAGACATAGGATAATGGGGTATGGAACAGTTTCTGATACTACTGATCTACTTCCTGCCACTCTGTCACTCATCCTCAAGCCATTTCTTCTTCATGACTGAATAAAAGCTGGGTTCGGCCCTGGATTGAGGCCTTTGTTCCAGATAGCCATTACCATGGCTGGATTTAGGATCCCTTGGCGTCCCATAACTATAAATATGCTTCAGTGTATTTATTCTCACTGCAAGTAACACTGGAAGTGGTAGATTGGAATTAACTTGATGGGATTCCAATAACTTATCCTTAGGATTACCAATATAAACTTCTTGGATTAGGATGAAGACCAGGAAGGACTCTGTACATTAAACCAAGAGAGGTGATCCGATAGCATTGAAAGCTCGAGCGAGATGAGGTCCAGAAGCATGAAATGGATTTGAAAATACAATAGTTTTTTGTTTTACAAGATAAATGTAAGTTAGTAATGAATAAGATGTGGGAAAATAAAGCTGAGGGCTTTCGAAATGTCACAAAAGGAGGGAAGGGGTAAAATGAAGATTTATTCTTCCCCAGCATCAGGGATGGAACGGAGGACCTCAGATCTGCTAGGCAAGGGTTCTACCACAGAGCAATGTCCCCAGCCCCCTTGTTTTATTTTCCTGAGTTGAACAGGCTGGTCTTAGACTGCCTCAGCTTTCTTTCATTACTACCCAGTTCAGTAAAGTACTTGAACTCAGTGGATATTTATTGTTCTTTTTGCCTTCTAGTAACATTTGAACTTCATTTTAAAGAAATATCTGAAATTCCCTAAACTATGAATGATAAATGTTATTGAAGGGCAGTCTTCCTGGCCTTTCAGCCCTCCATGTAGGCAGAGTATGAGCCCAGGGGACAGACCTTCCCACGCAGGGGTACATGCTCTGAAGGAGTTTCAAGCTGAGAGAAAAAAGCATCCTATGCATCAGTGGTGGTAGCAGGAATTAGTCTCTAGAGCACTACTAGCTACAGTGCAAGCAAAAGATTCTAGCACTAAGTGCTACGTGGGTGGTGATTGTGTCCCCAGGGCTCTCTTAATAAAGTTTTACTTTGGGTCAGTCAGGTTTGTTGGCTGTTATTGATAATAACTGAGAAATCATTTGAAGTTATGAATGCCAACGGGGACGGTCAGTGGAGAAGAACTTAATGATGCAGAAGAAAGAGAAGATAACAGAAAAAGCAAGACTTTTAGGCCAGAGGAATAGGATCTAAAGGATATCAGTATTTAGTTGAAAAGGCTATGTGCACAGGCAGACACTGAACAAGGATGTGTATCCACCTTATGAAAGATGAGACATGAGAAAGAGGTGAGAGGACCCTCGTCTCAGTCCATTCTGAATGCTGTGACAAAATACAATAAACAGGTGCAATAGTTTGGGTCTTCAACGACTCCTCAAGGTTTACTTTACAGAGTGGAGCTCTTGGGAGGTGATTCTTTAGGAGCTAGGGCCAGTGGGACATCTTCAGGCCATTGAGGTCATGTTTTTGAGGTGCAGTGGGACCCTAGCTTCTTCCTCTTCATCTCTTTTGCTTCGCTGGCATGAGCTGCTGTCATGATGTGCTGCCAAACGCTTAAAAGCAGTTTGTTCTTACAGTAACAGAAAGTTAACACAACCGAGTAGCATTTGAAGAGCAGAGATTCATTGCGTAGTTCTGAAGGCCTGGGAAGTCTTAGGGATTAGCATGGCTAGGCTTTCAGGAGAGCCCTCTTCTGATAACCTTCTGCTGTGTTCTCATGTGGTGAACTAGCTCCCAGGGGATCTTTTGTAGGGTCATAAATCCTACTCACGAGGGCACTGTGCTCCTGATTAAGTCACCTCCTCTAAGTTCTTCCTCTAAAAGTTATGGCACTGGGGACTGGCATTTCAGTATATGGAATTTTAGGGGATATGGATATTTAGATCAGATCATGTCCTTCTAAGTTAGGGCCCTGCTTCCCAGGCATTCATGTGCATAAGAATAAATTAGGGATCTTTTTTCATTGTAGTTTGGATTCAACACAACAGGGATGGGGGTGTGCAAGTCCACATTTCTAATAAACTGCCAGATGCCATTGGTGGATGCCATTGATCCCTGGACATATTCAGCAGCAAGGTTTAGAATATAGGAAATGAATAAACCTAAACCTAAACCTTGCATAGTTGGGAAGATTGCAAGAAGGAGAAATATTAGCAGGTTTGGAGCAGAATAGTTCATGTTCGTTTGGGATTTATGGTTGAAGGGCTGATGCTATTATGTACATGGAAATGCTTGGAAAAAATGGATTGGTATTTTTGGTACTTCATAGTTAGATTTAGAAAACCAGATGTTTAGTTGGTGAATAAGAAGGGGATTTAATGGGCTGGGGAGATACCTCAGTGGCAGAAGTGCCTGCCTTGCAAGCCCAGGATCCTGAGTTCAATCCCCAGTAAAAAAATAAAAATAAGCAAAATAACAACAAAAACTTTAAAGAAGGGAATTAAAAAAAAATCCTAAGGATAAGTTAACCATTGAAAATGAGTAAAATTGCAGCTCTACTATAAATATTAAATTTTAAAATTTTAATTTTAAAGAATTGTAGAAACTACTTAAAAATTTATCTCCAAAAAAGCAATAAATTATATCAAATATGCTGTGTTTACTTTAAATGAAGTCATATGTGAAACTCAAATTAGAAGGAGCCTAACAAATGAAATGACTTCTCCTCGCTACACCAAGAGTGCGTAAAGATTTTAGGAAGAGGGACAAGAAAAATGAATCACCAATAAAAAATGCTTTGAACTTTCAATTTTAGGAACAGTGAATCTGCTTTGTTGATAATAGTTTACCCAGTGAATTCACAAGTAGATGTTTTACGTCAAAGTTGCCATTTTCAGCTTCATATGCAGAAATGAAGGGAATGATTTGACATGTTATCAATATTGCGATCTTGTCAAGAGTAACATGCCAGAACGTTCCTTCTTAAAGGTCTTCCAGAGGGAACTGGCTCCCAATATGTTTTTTTTAAAACAGAAAACTTTAAAAATATTTTATAGAGACAAAGAGATGAGTTCCATTGTTTAGTACAAAAGCAAATGACAGGTACACTTGAATTTTATTCTGCTTATGGTATGACCAGGCTGTTGTTGTTAAACAAATAGTCTCCTAAATCTTTTAAAAGATTTAATGGGGCCGGGGAGATAAGTGCTTGCTTGGCAAGTGCAAGGTCCTGAGTTCAATTCCTGGTACCGAAAAAAAAAAATTAATGGCATACTCAAGGTAGGCCATTCTCCCTTCCTCACTGATGCTATCTGGACATGCACAGTGGACTGTGAGGTGCCCAGGCCCTGTTGAAACAATTTCCTGTAACTTCTACATGCATTCACTCAAGCACAGTGGTTTTCCTGCATGTGTGCAAAGCAACTGCCATCTTGAAAAGGTTACCTGAATGATATAGTTATGATGCTACCAAAAACACCCATATACTTTTTTTCAGTGATGTAAGAGAAGTTTGGGTTGGTACAGTATGAAAGGGACATAGGTTTAATTTCCTACACTAAATTTACTCTCTGCTAGGGCATCTGTTCCTTAGCCCAGTTGTCTTACCAAAAGGTAGAAGTCATTTCCCAAAAGGCTATCAATCTTAGGAGTAGCTTTGGGTCATTAAAAAGCCTTGTTCTCTAAAATGAAACTTTCTACTCATTGGTCAAGGTCTTTACCCAGTCTTCCTTTTATTTAGGGTTTAGATTCTCAGTGAACTTATGCCTCCTGGGATAGTATAATCTTTCTGTTGACAAATCTTTCTGGACTCTTTCTTTAAAGCTACATAAAAAGAGAAGAGAATATGAAGACATTAATCTTCTGGAGTGTTCAAAGGCACAGGCTAGCAAGTTAGAGCTAATGTAAGGCAGGCCTAGCTAAAGTTCACTATTTACATGATTATTCCAACAAGAATATTTAAGCACTCATTTCTAAAATGAAAATAACACGCATGAATGAATGTAGAGCAACCATTACTACAGAACAACTAAGAGCACAGGGCTGTCATGGTGGACTAGAGTGTATCATGTAAAAATGGCCAAGAGATGGAGCAAAAACATTCTGGGCAACAATACAAGCATAAAAATACTATTCCCAACGGCTCTTTGGCAATGTTGAGCCTCAGAAACATGAAGAATGAACTGATGATTTTGTAATGTGAACTAGGTTGTACTGAAATGGCAAGATTATTTCCATATCAGATCAAAAATTGGAAAAAAAGAGTTTATTAATAAAGCCAGCCATCAGATGCTTCCTGGGTTACACATCTTAAATGTCTAACCAGCGTTCTTACAGATCAGAAGCACGTTCAGCAGCGTTCTTCATTTTGTTTCTGCCAATTAGGTCTTACCCGGTCAGATAGTATGACTCTGTTTGTTCCCTTTGTGGCTCTGGAGGGGCTCACCACGAGGGTCTTGCCCATGGAAATCTTGCTGGGGTCTCCATATGAATTGGTGGACAGTCTTTCCCATCTTGCAAGATGGAGGGTGAAAAAACTGAGAAGCCAGACACTGAAAAGAAGAAGCCCAAAGCCAAGAAGGCTGCTGCCAATAGTACTGGTGAAAAGGGTAAGGTGAAGGCAAAAAGTCCAAGAAGGGGCAGCCCCACTGCAGCTGAAATCTTGCCCTGCTTAGAGGAGTTGGTAGATACTCCCAATCTGCTATATATTCCAGAAAGGCTTTTGTACCAGAAAAAGTACACAGCTGCTAACTCATAGGTTGAGAAGAAAAAGGAGAAAGTTCTTGCAATGATCACAAAACCAGTTGGTGGGGACAAGTATAGTGATCGCTAGGTGATTAAGCTTCGAAAAATGCCTAGATACTACCCTACTGCAAGATGTGCCCTGAAAGCTCTCGAGCCACAGCAAGAAACACTTCAGTCAGCATGTGAGGATACTTTGAGCTAGCATCACTCCCGGCACCATCTTGATCATCCTCACTGGGCATCAAAGAGGCAAGAGAGTGGTCTTCCTGAAGCAGTTGGCCAGCGGCTTGCTACCTGTGACTGGGCCTCTTAGTCTTAATCATGTTCCTCTATGAAGAACACACCAGAAATTTTGTTATTGCCACTTCTACAAAAATTGGTATCAACAAAGTGAAAATCCCCAAACACCTCACTGATGCTTATTTCAGGAAGAAGAAGCAGCTGTGGAAACCCAGACACCAGGAGGGCGAGATCTTTGACACTGAGAGATACCAGATTTCAGAGCAGTGTGTGGATTAGAAAGTGGTAGACTCATAGATTTTAGCAGAAATCAAAGCCTCAGCTCTGGGGCTATCTGTGATCCGTTTTTGCTCTGACAAATGGAATTTATCCTCATAAATTAGTGTTCTAAATTTTTCACTAAGAACGTAATTAAATAACTGATACATTTAAAAACAAATGGTGAACATTTAAGATCTGTAACCCTGGAAGGGTCTTATGGCTGGCTTCATTAATAAACTGTTTTTTCCAATTTTTGGTCTGACATAGAAATAATCTCACTGTTTCAGAACA
>NDGN010071805.1:0-13190 GCA_002564285.1 Tympanoctomys barrerae
TTATATTTTTTCTTTAAAATAACTGATGTCAAAATAAATAAATAAATATGGAAAAAAAATTAATAACAACAGCAAGAGCTGGGGGTGTAGGTCAGTATGGAGGTTCTGAGTTCTCTCTCCACACCACACACACACACACACACACACACACACACACAGAGGCCATTTGTAATATAGTCATACAGGGGGTATTATATTGCTCTCTAAGATTCTGAGTTTGTTCCCTTCTGATGTGATTCTTTCCTACATGGCAAAGAAAATGGTCACATGGTAGGCTTGTGCCTCAGACCAGCAGAAATCCCTTACTATTGCTAGAAGTCATGCCCTCCTTGCCAGGGAGCAAATGTCCTGCTTGGGAAATGTCCCTGAGTATGTCTGTGGGAATCACCCCTCAGCAAACACTGCATTTCCCCATTATTGATATATTTTGGGCTTTTAGCCCTTATCAGAGATTTATTTTAAGAGACCTGGAGTAACGCACCCCAACCCTATTCTACAGGGTGCCCAGTGAACCAAGCTAAGCTCCAAGCAGCAGCTGTGACCCTGAAGACACAGGGCGTGCTGCTGAAAGCCTTCCGGGGTGCTGGCATCTGAGGTCAGGGGCCCTCGGGACTCCATATTTCCTGAACACTTTCCCTCGCCATTCCTGGAACTAAACATACTACAAAATTTAAACATTCACTATCTTAGCCCCCTCCTCCCCCCTCCCCACCACACACACATACACAAAATGGGAATAAGCAAAAAGGAAAAGCAATTTCAACTGTTGGTGCTCCGTTGGTTTTACAGATGTGAGGGGAGGCAGAATTGTCCTGCCTTCTCGATAGAAATGAAGAAGTCCGTGCATTTTCTGTTCAGGGGCAGCAGTGCCTTCTTCAAGGCTGGCTGTGTCTGGGTGGAGCCTGGGCCTCTTCCCCACCACCCTGCAGGGCTTTGGGCACCCAGCTGCCCACACTGCAGGCCCAAGAGATGCCCAGATGCCCCTGTACCTGCTCCAGCCCAAGCCCAAGCCTCCTGCCCACCAGTTCCTGAGAACCCCAGTCCCCAGCAACAGAGCTCTGGGCACAGGGAGGAACACAGAGCTGTCCTGAGCCACCAGCCCTCAATTACCGGGCGAGAGACACAGCACAGCCTGCTCCTCTGCCAGCACACACAGAGCCGCCAGATAAGCACAGCTCCTTATATACACAGCCTGACGGGGGCAGGGGTCTACCTCAGCAGCAAGCACAGGTCCTGGGGTCCAACCCCCAACCTGCACACCCCAGTGCCCCACATCTCTCTAGCCTTCATTTTTCTCTAGGTGGACATGTGTGCCCCTGTTTGTTCAGCAATCCTAGTGTCAGCGCACTATAATCCACGCCAGTGTCTTGATGCACAGCCATCTTTGAGGCTGGTGTTACCAGTCTCTTGTTATGGAGGAAGAAGCTGAGGCTCAAACCAGGATGCCTGGCTCACCAATAGTCATGGCTCGTGCTGCCCCAAAGCTGAGGCTCCCGCCCCACACAGGCTCTCCCTGGGACCTGCCCCAGTCTCTCCTGCAACCTGGTGCTAAATCCTTTCTAGTCCAGGATGTTGTTGACAATGATTTCAGTGACCTGAGACTATGGCTGGGGATTTAATAGCAAAAGTACTCATAGACCAGGGGAGAGCTGGGTCTGGAGCTCTCCCGTCCTCTGGTAGCCATTGCTTAGCAAGAGAAGAGGACTTGGAGGTGGGGGAGGGAAGAAACGCCCCCTGCTGATTTCAGCCTCTCTCAGGTCTCAGGGCACAACAGAGCCTGTGACGAGGGCCTTTTCCTGGACCTTCAAACCTGGCTTTTCAGACACTAAGCCAGACTTCACACACAATTGCAGTTGGGAAATGAAAGCTTCCGGAAATCAAATAACTCAGCCGCCTGAAGAGCCCGGATTTGCAGCCCGCCTGCCTTCCCAAAACACCTTCGCTGTCCCCTTTCTCATCCCACTTCAGGGGCCTGAGGGAAGCACAGGCTTTGTGTTAGGGAACCAGAGCCAACAGGAGGCAGATGGGCGGAAACGAAGAGGTGTGTATGAGGGGCAGCAGCTCATGAGACTACAGAGGTCCCCGAGCTCCATGGTCCGCCACCAGCAAGCTCGAGAATCAGGAAAGCCAGAGGTGGGATTCAGTTCAAGTTCTAAGGTCTGGAAATCAGGGACCTGAGGGTGTAAGTCCTAGAATCTGAAGGCCAGGAGTTGAGTTCTGAAGGCAGGAGAAGATGGAGATCCAAGGCCGGGCACCAGAGCAAGGTCACTTCCTGCACCCTTGGGTTCTGCGGGGTGCACAGCATACAACACCCACCACTCTGGTGGAGCCACGGATCTTATTCGCTCACAGGAAACAGCCCTGCAGACACACTCAGAAACGATGATGAGCAGCTTCCCTGGACACCCCGTAGCCTGGTGGAGTGGACACATAAAATGAGTCATCTCAGGTCCTGCCCAGGGCCTTTCCCCTTCCCACCACACGGCTCAGGTGGCCACAGCTGTGACTGGGGGCGGGGAAGGCTGTGTATTCAAACCTCTGACACAGGATGTCTGAAGTGTGCGCTGAGTGGAACTGAACCAAGGATTCCTGCCATCCTGTAATTATTCCCTTGCACGGTTCCCTCTGAAGACACAGACGGAGCTCCTGTCTGCGGCATTGGCCCTTGGCTGGTACACAGAGCAAACCATCTGTTGGGCAGCATGCCTGAGTCTTGTCTGCCTCTGGCAGCCTGTGTTTATCTCCAGCGGGCCTTTCCAACACAGTGTGGGCCGTGCCGGAGGCCAGAGGGGTGAACGGAGAACCTGCTTGATTTTTCCAGAGGCCTTTAGAGAACCTTCAAGCTCTGACATGTGCTGACCACAAAAACACCTCCCTTTTCGCACTGTGTCCACCAATGCCAGATAAAGGTAGGAGAGATTGGAGGCCTAGGGAAGGGACCCCAGGAGCTGACGGGAGGAGGACAAATCCCCTTGCGCAGCCTGTGATGGTGCTTATTTGTCACCATGTCTTAGTTACTTCCTTCCTTGCTAATAAAAACACCTGACACCCACACCTCAGGGAGCAGAGGTTTACTCAGGCTCACAGCTCCTAGAGGTTTCAGCCCATCTTGTTAGCAGCTCCAAGACCAGGGCCTGGAGCAGGGCCTCCATGGAGAAGCTGCTCTCAGCACAGTGCGGTGGAGGGAGCAGTGGGGGTGCAGCCTGGGACCCCGTGCCCAGCGACCCACCCCTTTGGACAGCACTCACCCTGTAAGAGCAAATCAGCTGTAAGTTCCAACAGGCTGTGAGTGTGCCCGGCGCTTGGGGACACCTAGATCTAAACCCCACACAGCCCAGGGAGCAGAAAAGGGCTGGATGGTTCTTCTCGCTGGGACAATGAGGTGGCACTTCTCACAGAAGGTCAGAAGAACCACAGCTGAGAGGAATCCCGTGAGACTGCCTCCTCAGCTGGCCCTTCTCCTGCAGAGAATGTGCACAGCAATCCCCAGGGCTGAAGAAAAGAGCACATGCGTGGGAAGATGGCTGCCACCTGGACGTCCCTGCAGGGCAGGGGGCGGGGCCTCCATGTTGGTCTTGGTTTTGGACCTTGATGGGCACCCTCAGTGTGCCTCGCCCACTGTGGGAAAACCCAGGCGAGTGCGAGAGGAGCGCTCGGTGCTCCTGGTGTCGTGAGATTCGCAGTGGCGACAGCCTGCGGATGCACTTGATTCTGTGCCGGCCCTCAGAGCCAGAGCCTTGGGTCAGCAGCCACCATCCTGCATGGCCCTCCCCACCGGGCCTCGTGCTCGGAGCAGCTGCCTGCTGCTGCCAAAAGGACGTCCTGTGCCTTCCAGCACCACCACCCACTGATTAATGCAGAAGAGCAATGGCCACGGGACACGACCCAAGGAGGGGAGAATGGAAGGGCGCTCGTGACCACATCTGAAGGTGACACGAGGACATTCAGCTGAGGAAACCAAGGACCATTCCCGGTGCTGAGGGATTAAGACATGGATCCTGGGAATGGAGTCTCAGGATTCCGTCCCAAGCTACACCTCTGCAACTCCGTGAAGCCCCTGGAGCGGGCCTGGGTTTCTCCTAGAAGTGCAGAATTTAAGTACAATTTATGCTACACTTCTCTTGCTCAGGCTTTGCCATGCTGTATTGAGTTTAGCGATTACCAGCCAGGCATGGTGACACATATCTATAATCCCAGCAGCATGGGGGCAGCGACAGGAGGATTTCAGGTCTGAGCCCACACTAGTAGTTTGCTGATTCAACAAGACCCTGTCTTAAACATAAAAAAAAAAGGGCTGGGGACATAAAGTATTTGAAAAAGTCTGAAGGCTCTGGGTCCAGTCCCAAGGACAGAGCCAGACACGGTGAGTGGCACACGCCTGTAATCCCAGCACTCAGGAGGCAGAGGCAGGAGGATCTCTGTGCATTCAAGGCCAGCCTGGGCTACATACCGAGTTCAGGGCCAGGTTGAACTATGTAGTAAGACCTTATCTCAAAAAAATAAAAAATAATCCCAAGGACAGCCATAAAGAAGGAGGAGGAGGAAGAGGAGGAAGAGGAGGGAGAGGAGAAGGAGGAAGAAGAATTGTTAATGGTTTTTCCTTATAAGGGGTAGAATTTTAATCTTAAATTCTAAATTCCTTCAGGTAGGAAATTGGTGGTGCCATCTTGGACTGGAAGCCACATTCACACCAGATTAAAAACCCTCACTCCAATGAGTCCTGCTGAAGACTGGACAGCGTGTTCTCAGGTGAGCGGTTCCTTTGAAGACTACAGCATCTCAAGCTGCACGTGGCGCCCAGCACTAAGAGTAACTGAGGGAAAGCAGGCAGCGCCTGGGACAGTGTTACTCCCACTGGAGAGCATCTCTTCATGAGTAGAAATAGTTTTAAGGCAAGAACCTGAAGTGCTTGATGTAACAATCTCTTTCAATTCTTTGTCAAATTCTGACATGAAGAGTTTTTACTGACTTTGTGCTTTTTTCCAAGTTGATCGACTTTGTACTTTTTTTTTCCATTTGTGCTTAAAAAAATCACAAATTCACAGGTTATCCAATAACCAACAGTCTTTGATACCAAGTTCCTTCCAGAGAAATGCTCTACACACTAACTTACCTAAACAAAAGTTCTTCATGATATTTGCGACCATTTTTTTAACCATTTTTTTTTAAAGACAGAATCTCACTGTGTAGCTTAGCCTGGCCTCAAACTCATGGGGATCCCCCTGCCTTAGCCTCCCAGGTGCTGGGATTACAGGTGTGCACTACCACCCTCGGCACCAGTTTATATTATGTTTGTAATGACTACGTGCCCAAGTCAATCAACGGTGCCTGGAAGTATTTGCTTCATTCATATTGGCATGTGCAGTACAAGCTGTAAGAACAGAATTCACAGTTCCTAAGCTTGCATCTGTGTTTACTACTTTACTTATTGACTCAAACCTGGGTAATTCACTAGAACGCAACCTGTCCTTCTTGACAAGGGACATTAATAGCATGCTTCTCATGGGGAAGGTTCAATAGGTTTATAGAGCCAGGGCAGCCACTGCCATGTTGAAAACTGGCACCGATTGCTCACGATACTTCTCAGACTGTGCAGATAATGTTTGGAGAATGAAACATTTCTAAATTAGTCCATGGAAGAAGTTTGCAGAAAATTAAACTTCGATTATCAAAAGGGCAAATAAATGCTAATGATATAATCAATGTTATATGATTCTAAGGGCTTTGAATTTATATCTAGCTTATAGGCCATATTGTTTTGTTTAACTTTTTAAGATTAAATTTTAAGAACAGTTTTGAACTTGGAAAAAAACTGAGGTATAGTACAGAAAGTGCCCATACACCTGTATCTGGGTTCCCAATGGCTGTCATCTTGATTTACTCTGATGTGCTTGTTCCAATTCATGAACTAACACCCCTAGATAGTTATTGGTTAAGGTCCGTGCTTTGCTCAACTTCTTTATTTTCATTTCATGTCCTTTTCCTGTTTTAGGGTCCCCTCCAGGACGCCACATTCCATTTAGTGGCCACCTTCCTTCAGATCCTCTTGACTGTGATAGGACCTCAGACATCCTTTGTTTTTGATGTCCTTGGTGGCTTTGAGGTGTCTGGGTCACATGATGTCCTATCATGAAACTCTGGCATCATGCAATACAGCAACCACTGTTGAATTTCTCTTACTTTAGTGAAATTTTGTATCATTTCTAATGCTGGCTTTTTTAAAATCACTATTTTGTATTCTTTTTAAAAAAGTTTTAAAAAAGAAAATAATCATTGCTTAATGCCTTTCTTGAGATTAGACAAGGATTATGAATTTGGGGAAGGAAAATCATAGAAGTAAAGGGCCATCGTGGGAACACATGGTCTATGTCACCATCGATGGTGGCCTTGATCATCCTCACCTGATTTCTCCACTACAGATGCCCCTTCCCAGAACCCTCCCCATGCTGTCATCTCTCCATCCATGCAGCCCACACTGAATAGTGAGAATTTATGCTCCCCTTTTTGAGGGCAGAGCCACTGCTTAAATTATTTAGGTTCCTGCATGGGATATTTGCCTCATGTCCCCTAGTAATTAATTTATTCAACAGTTTATTTATGTAACCATAAATCCATGTATATTTTATATTTAGTATTATAATCAAGTACTACTTCATTTATTTTATTGCTCTAATTGTGCTGGTCTTGGCTCTGAGCTCTTCTAATTGGTCACTATGTCCTTTGATATATTCCCATCAGTGCCTTTTCTTTTCTTTTTCCCAAAACCTTGCTTACTTTTAGGAAGTACTTCAAGCCCATCTTGTGTATTTCCTGTTTTTGTCCTAGATTCAGACATTTGTCCGAACAGTTGTTTCCTTTTCTTAAGAGTAGCCTCAGGGACTAAGATCCAGACACTACGTGGACTGCTGGGGTGTCATTTCTAAGGGTGTGTGTGTGTGTGTGTGTGTGTGTGTGTGTTGCCCTACACATATGCATGTATTTGTAAATGTTTCTGTAAGGAACATTCTGTACCTGTAATTTTTTTTCTGTACCTGTATTAACAGAAACAGGAATTCACATGGAAATCTCCAACTCTGCTCCATTATGAACTGCATGAATCCTTCTAGCTTCTTACTGCCTCTGCTTATCTGTACTTTCAATCAAAAAGGAGAACTCTGCCTCCTGCCATTTGCCACCCAATTACCCAATTGTTCAAAGGCAGCACAGATGAACCACAGGATCAGAACTGTTAGCTAGTAACTCACAGGAAAGAACTTCATCAACCACTGGATGGTACCTGTGCATAGGCCTCTTTAATTTTGGCGTGACAGCTTCCAAAAGATGTTTGGGTCAACATCTTTCTCTGCCATCCACTTCAGTAAGTTTGGACATTGGGATCTTTAACCAACAGGCAAACAACTGAATGAGGTATCACTAATAAAGGAACTTCATATACACATGTGTACATATAAAATACAGATTTCATTTGTTTAGAAAAAATAAATTACAGACAAAGATAAAAGATTAAAGTATATACTGAAGAAAAAATGGAAACAGAGGTTTTATAAATGGAAAAGGAAGGGAAGAAGGGAGGAGAGGGGAAAGGAACAAAAAGGAATTAGGTGTGCTATGTTCCAACTCTTGGCAGGCTGAGACAGGAGGATTGTAGTGAGTTGAAGGCCCACCTGGATTACATAGCAAGACCCTGTCTCAAAATAAGGGAGGCAATGTGTTGTATATGTGTGCAAACTCCCCATGATAAATGTCTCTATGCAATGCAACCATATGTTAATAAAAGAGACAAAAGATCTGGTATAAATGGTCAGCAATAAACTCTACAAACTGGGCTTGATCACTAATTCCAGTGACTTGAGAGTGCAATCCAGGAAGATAGCAAGTTTGAGGCCAGCCTGGGCGTACTAGTTAGACTTTATCTCAATATATATATATATATATTAAAAAAAAGAAGGGCTGGTGACATAGCTCAGTAATAGAGTGCCCTGAATTCTACCCTCAGTCCCTAAATAAGAAAGCTTTCAACATCCTTACTTTTTGACATACTTTTATCAGTTCATATAATCTGCCAACTGTAATTCACCACAGGTCCTGATACTTAGGAAATGTTTCTATTTTATGGCCACTGTTTTTGTTTTTGTGTTTTGGCCACTGTTTTTGAATCTCCAAATTATTTTTCTAAAGTCTTGGCAACCAAGACTTCTGGCACCTACACAAAACTGAGACTTGGCAAGATCCTGGAGTAAACCACACTAATGTTCTCTCTGTGTGCATTACTTTTATTATGTATTTAGCACAGGGTCTCACTATACAGATTGGACTTATAGTGATCCTCCTGTTTTCAGCCTTCCAAGCACTGGGATTATAGGTCGCACCACCATGCCCAGTCTCAGTCTCCATCTCAGCATGCCCCAGGGATGGGGCCAGCGTGATATGCGTTACTTTTTAAAATTTTCACATGAAACTAAAATTTTCCTATCTTGCCACCTCTTTCTATGCCCACATGGTCCACAATTACACAGATCCACTGAAGCCTGAGTTGGAAACATTATCAATGCTAAAATAAAAATTATATATGGAGCTTTGTGTATTTTATAGCAACAAGAAGGTCAAACTTCAAAAAAAATTTTTTAGCTACTAGCAGTTCAAAGAAAAACATTGATGAAATACACTGATTTTTGAAAATCATCCCTCTGTTTTTCCTGAAAACACAGAAAATTCAAGGTAACATAAACATATTCTTGAAAATAACTCTCAGGCTTCTAAAGTGCAATTCAGGCAACACAGGCATGTGGACAGCCACCTCCGTTGTTTACAAGGAGGTATCCGAGGCAGTTTTAATGAGGTGGCAATTCTGCAGACAATGTAAAACTCACAACTGCTGAGAGGCTGCCAGGCACAAACATGCCAAGCACATAAAGCAGCATCTGGCAGCTTCCCTTCGGAGGCCTCCCATGCCAGCATTTCACTTAGATAAGAAAAAAGTCGTTTTTCAGCAATCTTCTTAAATGCTTTAATTTGATACTAGCTGAAAGTGATACTTACGTTGTGGTAAATCACATTTAATTGCACTAGTCTGCTCCCTATTATTTTACTATGGCTTTTATTTTTCTCTAAGCTCTCAAACACCCCAAGGAAAATAAAATATTTCTTAATTCAAGTGCTTTCACTCTGAATGATACTTCACCCATCTAGGTCAATTATCTTGACATACACTAAAGCAGTAGCTGTCATATTAAGAGGCCTGGGAAAGCTAAAACTCAAAACCAAGTTCTAAGAACTCAAGCTGTTTGTTTCTATTGCATCTGCTCAAAGGTAGCTTGCTTCAGGTTCTAACTCTGAGGCCTCGATACCCACAGCCCTGGTCTCACGATGTTTTGGTGATGGGTGAGTTCAGGGAGTAGCTGTTATCCCAAGGGTCGGGGATGGGGTCTGGGGCTCTGTTAGAGACCACAGAGGGTGGAAGGGAAGAAGGACAGGTTGGGCAGGGTCACAAGATGCATCCTGGACTCCCAGGGCTGCTGTCCCTTGAGGAACTTAGCAGCTGTGTCCTCTTTCCCACTCATTACCCATCTTTCTCCTGGCAACTCCGGATACAGGGAGAGAGGGACAGCAGGGCTTCAGGGATGTAGTTGACTTGCTCAGGTTTCACTGCTAGTTGAGATTGAAATCTGGATCTCTTGGTCATGGTGGAGCTTGCCTCGGAGGTGCCGAGAAGAGAGTGAAGTCACAACGGTGGACAGAGGTGAGGGTGAAAGCTGATAATGCAGAATGGGCACTACAGGACTGACGAGGAACCAGAGAATGAATTTATGCCATCATCCACACAGCCAGCAGGGTCCTGAGAAGGGGAGATAGGTGATTAAGAAAAAACTATGGGGTGGGAGAGATAGCTCAATGGCATAAGCACCTGCCTGGCAAGCACAAGGTCCTCAGTTCAATCCCCAGTAGAGAAAAGAAAACAACTATAGAGACATACTAAAAGAAAAGCTTTGGGGCCAGGAATATAGCTCAGCAGCAAAGTACCTGCCTGGCAAGCATGAGGTCCTGTGTTTGATTTCTGGTTTAAAAAAAAAAAAAAAAAAGAATGGAATGGAATGGAAATCTGTGACCAGGTGGGAACTGACCTCTCTCTCGGGAAGGGAGCAATAATCCAGCATGGCTGCCTCTTTATTTGTACACTGGAAATGGGAGAAGAGTCTGATGGAGTCAACAGTGCCAGGTCTCAGAAACATTCTCAGTGGTCTCTGTGCTGTGGTTGCCAGGGAAGAGCATGCAGGCCAGGCCCCTGCTGGCCAGGCCTTGCTCTAGGCCTGACCACTTGTTTCTGTGGCTCACCTCTGGAGCTCCATGTTCTCGGGGCTGGAGTGCACTCCATCTCCTACTCAGCCACATCCCACAAGTTTATTTATGATAACCAATGCTTCGCTCCCCCTCAGTAACCAAAGGGTTCTTCTGGTTGGAAGGGATTTTCAGAGTTCTCTGGATCACCTTCCTTGCCACGCAACACTGCACAGGGTAACTGAGAGCCTGCTTGGTCACCAGGCAGGCCCTCCTGAGTCACTGAGCCCCTCCTTGACCATTTTTAGGGATGGGGGTCACTCACTGATGGCTGGAGCCCTTGGTGAATTCTGACCACTAAGGAGTCACCTAACGTTATTTAGCAATGAGGAAGCTCCTCATCGCCCATGTATGTAACTTTGAATACAAACTTTGAGAAATAAGACATCCTAGACAGAATCCCTGGAAACAGGAAGCTGTGCTAAGTTCCCGGGGTCCCAGGAAAGATCCTTCATGGTGCCCATCCAGGACAAAGCAGAAATGCTGAATATGGATTAGAACACAGAGCACAGATGTCCAAACCCTGTCAAACCAAAGCTTGCAGTTTGGGTGGTCCACGTGCGCTCATGAAGGAAAGGCCCAGGGAGGTGGGCCGCACTCACCAGTGCCCTGAGGGGAGGGCGAGGTTGTGTTGCCAACCTGCAGCAGGGCAGAGGGAAGCAGGGAAGGCCTCGCACAGCCTGAGTCGGAAAGCTGGGGCTCACTCTCTCACCTTCCAGCTCTTATTACCTCATCTGTGCAATAAGGGGTTTGTCCCAAATCTTGCTCACACTTTAACTTTGTTTTTCAATATTTGGGAAAAGTAATGACCTTGGCTTTTGCCCTCACTCTGAGATGAGATTTTTTTTGTATTTTTGTCCCTTTTTCTTCCCCTCCTACTCTCCTTCCTCTCATGTCCCTCGTCCTCTGATTCTGTCCCATCTCCACCAAGTCTGCTCCCTGTTTTCCGTCATCCCTCTCTTGTTTTGCTCTTTAAATTACTCATATTTTGTGTTTCTCATATAAGAAAGACTATGCGATGTTTCACCTGTGTCTGATTTAGTTACCTAGCACTGTGGTGTCGAGGTACAGCCATTTGCCTACACATGACTCAAATTTATCCTACGCAGGAGAGCTCCATTGTGCGTAAGCGCGTTGCTCTCCTCAGCCGTTCACCTGCTGATGGACCTCTAGGCACTTCCCTGATTCAGCTATTATAAATCATGCTGCTCTAAACACGAGTGTGGGTGCAGCACTATTACATGATGTCTCTGACTCTTTTGAGAAGACACCCAGAAGAGGTCTAGCCAAGCCAAACAGAATGTCTACTTTTAGCTTTCTGAGGCCCTTCAGACTAATTTCCATAGTGTCTGTGCAAGTTCACCATCCCACCAACAGTGCAGAGGGGCTCTCTTCCCCCATAACCTCGCAGCGCTTCTTGTTTTGCTCCTCAGTATAATCTTTTCTTTTTCTGGAATAAGATGGAACTATGAGGTCGTTCCTGTTCAGGCCGCGGAGGGAAGAGCAGCCCTGTGGATGGTGGAGGCTGAGTTTGGGGAGAGGAAGAAGCAGGAAGTGAGCGGAGAGTTTTAAAGGGGAGGGGAGGAGTTGCCGCCTGAGGAATTTGTGAGGGGTTGAGGGGAGAGCGTGGTCCTGCTTTTCCAAAGGCGGAAGCTATGTGAGTGTGGTCAATTTCTAGGGCTGGGCAGATGGATGTCTTTGCTCTCGGCGGTTTCCTGTTGTGCCTGCAGTTTTGATTTATATTTCTCTAATGTCCAAAGATACCAAGTGTCATTCATTTCCCCATTGGCCCCTTGTATTTCTTCTTTTGAGATATATCTATTCATTTCAACTGCCTTTTTTTACTGGATCTTTCACTGGGGTGGGGGTGGGGCATAATATTTTGAGTTACTTATATATTATACATAGTACTCCAGCTCTGAGAAGTAGCTAGGAAAAAATTCTTTCCCACACTGTATCTTGTTTGTTCACTCTCTGGTTGTGTCTTTTGCTGTTCTTTCTAATTGGATATAACCACACTTATTGATTGTTGGTGCTATTTCTTATGAAATAGGAATTCGGAAAGTTCTTGCCTATGCCTGTCTTCAAGAGTTTTTCCTATTTTATGTTCCAGCAGATTCAATGTTTTTGTTTTAATATCTAAGTCCTTGATCCATTTTGGTTTAATTTAATAAACATGATGAGAGATGTGTTCCTAGATTCATTTTTCTACTTATAAAGAACCACTTTCCCCAGCACCAGTTGTTAAAGGGGCTATCTTTTCTCCCTTGTATGTTTTCGGCTCCTTTGTTGAAGAGCACATAACTGCATATGCCTGGGGTTGTTTCTGTATCTCTGCCCTATTCCATTGATCTACATGTCTGTTTTTTGTGCCAGTATCATGCTGTTTTTATCACTATAGCTTTGTAGTATAATTTTAAATCTGGGATTGTGATGCCTCCTGCTCTTGTTGCCCAGGATTCCATTTGCTGCTCTAGCTCTCTTCTTGTTTCATATAAATTTATTTATTTTCTCTTGTTTCGTGAAGAATTGGTATTTTGATTGGAATTGTGTTAAGTCTATCCATCAATTTTGGTACTATGGCCATTTTGACAAAGTTGGTTCTGTCTTAGGGGATTCTTTCCATTTTCTAATGTTGTTTTCTGTTCCTTTCAAAATATAATGATTTTTATTATAAAGTTCTTTCACTTCCTTGCCTAGGTTAATTCCTAATTATGTCAATTTTTCTTGGTACATGGTTGCAGTACATAATGATGACATTTATTGTGGGGATTTGGTACATGTACATAATGCATCTTAATTCTTTTATTTTTTACCCTATCCCTCACATCTTTTCCTGCTTCTTTCTTTCTTTC
>NDGN010071833.1:0-11849 GCA_002564285.1 Tympanoctomys barrerae
ACCAAAACCAGGGAAAGACACAACTAAGAAAGAGAACTACAGGCTGATCTCCCTCATGAACATCGATGCCAAAATCCTCAATAAAATACTAGCAAATAGAATACACCATATCTGTAACCCTAACAGTAAGTCTAACCCTAACTCTAATTGCAACCCGAACCCTAAAACTAATCATGTCCCAAACCCTAACCCTGACCATAACCTAACACTAACTCTAACCCTAACCCCGAACATAACTGTAACCCTAAACCTAAACGTAACTCTAAAGCTAAGGGTAACATTAGCACTAACCCCAACCCTTACTGCAACCCTAATACTAAACCTAATCATAACAATATACCTAAATTTAAATCTAAAACTAACCATAACCCTAACAGGACTAATAACTCTAAACCTTATGGTAACCCTAACCCTAACCCTAGCCCTAACCCTAACCGCAATACTAATTCTAACCATAACCCAAATACTAACCCTATCCCTAATAATAACCCTAACCCTAAATCAAAACATAACCCTAAGCCTAACCCTAACCATAACCCTAAACCAAACTGTAACCCTAAGAATAAGCCTAGTCCTAACTATTACCCCAATGTAACTAAATGTAACTCTAAAATAAAATATTACCCTAAATGTAACTCTAAAATAAAACATAACCTTAACCCTAAACCTAACAGAAACCCTAACACTAATCTTAAACAAAGCCTTACACCTAACCCTAACCACAACTTAATCCTATCCCAAACCATAACCTTAAACCTAACATGAACTCTAACTGTAACCCTAAACCTTACCCTAAACCAATCCCTAACTCTAACCCTAACCATAACCCTATACCTAACCGTAATCTTAAACATAACATTAACTGTGACTATAACCCTAAATCTAACCTAAGTCTGTCCGTAATTCTAACCCTAACCATAAGCCTAATTCTAACCCTAACCCTAAACCTAACCCTAAATGCAACCATAATCATAATCCTAAGCATGAACCTAACCCTAATCCTAACCTAACCATAACTGTAACCCTAACCCTAACCCTAAAACTAACACTAACTCTAAACTTAACACTAACCCTAATCATAAACCTAACCATAACCATAACCTTAACATTAATCATAACTGTAACCCTAATTGTAAAACTAACCCTAACCATAATCGTAGACCTAACCAAAACCCTAACCATAATGCTAACTCTATCCCTAACTTAACAAAACCCCAAAACCTAACTGTAACCCTAACTCTAAGTGTAATTATAACTGTAACCATAACACTAGCCTTAACCCTCACCTTAATAATAATCCTAACCCTAAAATAACTGTAAACCTAACACTAACACTAACCATAACCTGAACATGAATGCTAAATGTAAAACAAACCCTAACCACAACCAAAATCTCTACGGTAACCCTAAACCTAGCTCTAACAGTAAGCTTAATACTAACCAGAACTGTAAACTTAACCTAATCTTTACTAGAATCCTAAACTGAATCCTAAACATAAACATAACTGTATCTCTAACCCTAACAGAAAGTCTAACCCTAATTCTAACTGCAACCCAAATCTTAAACGTAATCATGACCCCAAAACTAACCCTGACCATAACCTAACACTAACTATAACCATAAACCTAAACCTAAACCTAATTGTAACCCTAAACCTAAACGTAACTCTAAACTTAACTGTAACCTTAACACTAAACCCAGCGCTTATCATAACAGTAACTCTAAACCTAATCCTAACCATATACCTAAACCTCAATCTAAAACTAACACTAACCATAACCCTAACACTAAACTTAACAGTAACCCTAATGCTAACATTAACCACAACACTAACCCTACCACTAACCATAAACTTAATCCTAACATTAATTGTAACTGTAACCCTGAACCTAAGAATAAGCCTATCCCTAACCCTAAACCTAACCATAACCCTAGTTCTAAACATAATTGTAACCCTAATCCAGCCCTAAAAGTAACCCTAACCCTAACCCTAACATAACCATAATCTTAACCCTAAACCTAACCCTAACCTAACCCTAAACCTAACTGTAACTCTAACCCTAACATTCACCTAAACCTAACCATAACCATAATCCTTACCCTAAACCAAACAACCCTAACCCTCAAACTAACTGTAAACTTCACTATAACCCTAACAGTAACTTCAATCCTAACCCTAAACCTAACCCTAAATGTAACCCTATACCTAACCCTAAACATAACAGTAAATCTAACCGCAAACCTACACTTAACCCAAATCGTAATCTTAATCCTAATCCTAACACTAAATGTAACCCAGAACAAACCCCAACTGTAACCCTAACAGTAAAGCTAATATTAACACTAACCATAACCATAAACTAATCCTAACCCTGCCCTAACCCTAACCATAAAACCTACCGCTAACCCTAAAAGTAACCCTAATTATAACCCTATATGTATCCCTAACCACAACTTTTAGCCTAACTGTAAATGTAACCCTTACCCTAAATATAGCCCTACCATAAACCTAACACTAACACTAACTGTAACGCTACACCTAACCCTAACCCTAAACATAATCTTCACTTTAACTGTAACCGTAAACCTAAATCTAACCCTCACTGCAAACCTAACTCCAAACCTGAACATATCCCTAACTCTGAACCTAATTCTATTCTTAATCGAAAATCTAACCCTAAACCTAACCCTAAAAGTAATCCTATCCCTAATCCAAATGTAACCCTAACCCTAATGCTAACTGTAACCCTAACCCAAACTGTAACCCTACCCCTGATCCTAAAATCATAATCCTAACTCTAAGCATATCCGTAACCCTATACATAACCTTTTCCTTAACTGTAAACCTAATTCTAACCCTCAATATAACCCTAACATTAACTCTAGTCCTAACTCTAACTGTAAGTGTAACACTAAATCTAAGATTAAATTTAACCCTAACCATAACCATAACCCTAAAATTAACCATAACCCTGACTTTAACCCTAACTGTAACACTAACTCGAAACTTAAGCATAACCCTAACCCTTAATTTAACCCTAACCCTATCCATAACCCAAACCCTAACAGTAATTCTGACCCCAAACATACCTAACCTTAACCCTAATCCTAATCCTAACCCTAATCAAAACCTTAACCATAAACCTAACCCTAACCATAACCCTAAGCCTAACTGTAATCCTAAAAGTAACACTAACCCTAACAGTAACCCTAACCCTAATCATAACCCTAAACTTTTACCTAACCATAAACTTAGGCCTAACATTAACTATAACTGTAACACTAAACTTAACTCTAAGCCTGTCCTTAACCCAAACCCTAACCCTAACCCTAACCTTATACATAACTGTAACTATAATAGTAACCCTCACCCTAACTAAAACACAAACCCTTACCCTAAATGTAACCCTAAAACTAACCCTATATTAACCTTAATGCAAAACCTAACTCTAACACTACTGGTAACCCTAACCCTAAACATAACCCCCAACAGTAAGGCTACTCCTAACAGTAACCCAAACCATAACCCTAAATGTAACACTAAGCCTAACCATAAATCTAACCCTAACTCTAATGGTAATGCTAAGCATAACACTAACCTAACTGTAACCATAACCTTAACCCTAACCGTAACTCTAAAACCTCCGTAACCGTAAGTCTAACCCTAAAACTAACCATAACTGTAACACTATACCTTACACTAAACCTAAAACTGTCATCCTAAACCTAACACTAACCTTAAATCCAACCCTAACTGTCACCCTACAACTAACCCAAACTGTCACCTTAAACTAAACCTAGCCATAATGCTAACCCTAAACTTAAGCCTAACCTTAACCATAACAATAACTGAAATACAAAGCCTTACCCTAACCATTACCCTAACTCTCATCCTAAACATATGTGTAACCCTAACCCTAACCCTAACTGTAACCTAACCCTAACCCTAAACTAAACCCTACTGTAAACCTAAAGGTAAACCTAATGGTAACCCTAATTCAACCCTAACACTAACCATAACCCTAACCCAAAACCTAACCATAAACCTAACACTAACCCTAACCTGAATGGTAACCTTAAATCTAACCATAACCCAAACTGTAACCCCAAACCTAAGCCTAACCACAGCCCTAGGCCTAACCATAAACCTAAACCTAACTGTAATTCTAACAGTAACACTATCCTTAAATGTAACAATAACTCTAGATGTAACAAAACCCTAACCCTAACAGTAACCCTAAGCTTAACCCTAACCCTAATAATAACCCTAAACCTAAGTCGAACTGTAACATTAAATCTAAATCTAAACGTAACTCTAAAACTAAAACTAACCCTAATCTTAACCCAAAATCTAAACCTCACCCTAACCTTAACACTAACCATAATTCTAAACCTAAATGTAACCCTGACCCTAACTATAAACTTAACATTAAATGCAAGCCAAACCCTGACCCTAAGCATAATCCTAACCCTAAGTGTAACACTAAAACTAATCCTAACCGTAGCCCTAAGCCTAAGCATAACCATAAACCTAAACCTAACCCTTACCCTAACAGTAACCCTAACACTAACCCTAACTGTAACCTTAACCTTAACCCTAATAGTAACCAAAAACCTAACAATAACTATAACCGTAGCCCAAACTGTAAACCTAATTCAAACTCCAACAGTAGACCTAACCATATCACTAACGCTAACTGTAACCATAACAGTAAACTAAACAGAAACCCTAAACCTAATACTAACAGTAACCCTAACCCTAACCGTTACCATAACTCTAAGTCTAAACCTTAATGTAACCCTGAAGCTAACTCTAACTCAAAACTTAACCTTAAACTGAACATTAATCCTAACTGTAAACCTAACTGTAACCCTGACCTAAACAAAACCCTAAACCGAACCTAACTTTAACCCTAACCATAAAGCTAACCTTAACCCTAACCATAACACTAACCCTAACTCTAAACCTAACACTAAACTTAAAGCTAACCATAACCCTAAAAGTAACAGTAACCATAGCCCTAACCATACACAAGATGTAACCGTACACAAGACGTACACAAAACTTAACCCTATCCCCAACCATAAATCTAACCCTAACTAAATCCCTAACTGTAACTCTAACCTTAACTCTAAACCGAACCCTAACCGTAACACTAACTGTAACCCTTACGCTAACCATAACCTTCACCACAACCCTAACCCTAAATCTTACTATAATCCTACCTTAACTCTAACTCAAATGCCAACCTTGACCCTAACTGCAAACATTTTTTTGTGTGTGTGTGTGTGGAACCGAGGATTGAAATCAGGCCCGTGCACTTGTCAGGGAAGCACTTATTCTACTGAGCCATCTCCCTGGCCTCTAACTGTAAACTTAACAGTAACCCTAACCCTAACTGTATCCCTAACCCTAACCCTAACCCAACCCATAAACCTAACCCTCACCATAACCCTATCAGAAACCCTTATCCTAGCCCTAACATTAACCCTAACCCTAACCACAACCCTCACCCCAATCTTAGTCATAACCTTATTAATAAACCTAATTCTAAGCCTAATTCTTCCCATAAACCTAACCGTAACTCTAACCATAACCCTAACATTAAGCCTAAACATAACCCTAACCCTAACCCTAACTGTAACTCTAAAATTAATCCTAATGCTCTACCAAACCATAACTATAGTCCTACACCTCACCTAAATATTACCCTCACTATACACCTAAACCTAACCCTCACTGTAACCCTAGCTATAACCATAATCTTAACCCTAATGCTAACCATAAACATAAACCTACACTTAACAGTAACTCTAACCCTGACATTAAATGTAACCTAACATTCAACCTAACAATACACAAAACCCAAACCTAACTGTAACTCTAAAGCTATCCGTAACTGTGACCTTAAACCCAACCCTAAACTTAACCCTAACCATAACCCTAACTGCAAATCTAACTCTAACACTATCCCTAACCATAACCCTAAGCCTAATACTAACTGTAACTGTAACTCTAACCCTAAACCTATCCATAAACCTAAACCTAATACTAAGCATAACCCTAACCCTAAACCTAATGCTAACAGTAACTCTAACCCTAACCCTAATCATAACCCGCACCCTAATCCTAACCCTAACAGTAACGTTAACCCTAAACCTAAATGTAACCCTAACCCTAACCCTAAATGAAAACCTCACCCATATGTTATCCCTAACTGTAACCCTAACCCTAACCCTAAACATATCTGTAATGCTAACCCAACCCTAACCCTAACCTTAACTGTAAAACTAAACATAACCCAAAACATAAACCCAACTGTAAAACATAATCTAATTCTAACTGTAACTCTAACCCTAACCCTAACCCTAATCCTAAATGTAACCATAACCCTAATGGTAAGCCTAATCCTGCCCTGAAATGTAATCCTAACCCTAACCCCAACGATACATCTACCACTATCCCTAACCATAATTCTAACCCTAATACTAATCATAACCCTAAATATAAACCTAACTATAATCCTAACTCTAACACTAACCCTAATATTAACTATAACCATAACCATAAAACTAAATATAGCTGTAACCCTAACCCTAATTGTAAGGCTAAAACTAAATCTAAATGTAAACCTAACCATAATGCTAACTACAATACTAACCCTAACACTATCCCTAACTGTAAATTTAACCCTAACCCTAACCCTAACAGGAATGGTAGCCCTACTGCTAACAGTAAGCCTAAGCCTAACCTTAATCCTAACAATAACTCTAACCGTAGACCTCATTGTATCCCTAACCCTAATACTAAACTTAACCCTAAAACTAACCCTAAATGAAAGCCTAACCATAACACCAACCACAACCCTAACCATAACAGTATCCCTAACCATAAGGCTAACCATAAACCTTGCCCTAACCATAATCCTAACCCTTACCCTAACTCTAACCAAAACATAAATCTATACTCAATACTAACCATAAGCCTAATAGTAACATTAACCCTAATTCTAACCCTAACCCTAACCGTAACCCTAACCCTAAGCCTTATACTAAAAGTAGGCCTAAAACTAACCTTAACTATAACCCTCATTAAAACCTAAACCCTAACCTTAAACATAACCCTAAAGCTGACCCTAAACATAACCCTAACTGTAACCTTAACCCTAAACCTAACCCTAAGCCTATCCATAAGCCTAAGCATAACACTTAACGTAACACTAACCCTACAACTTACCGTAACCCTAACACTAACTGTAAGCCTAACCCTAACCCTAACCATAATACTAACCATAACCTTAAACATAATTGTAACCCTAACCCTACCCCTGACCATAGCCCTAACCCTAACCCTAAACTGAACCCTAACTGAAAACCTAACCCTAACACAAACCCTAACACTAAACCTAAACAAAACTGTAAATCTAAAACTACCCTAACTGCAAGCCTAACCCTGACCCTAACCATAACCCTAAACCTAATCCTAACCGTTACTCTAACCTAAACCCTTACTCTAACAGTAACTCTAAACCTAACCTTAACTGTAATTATAAACAGAACCCTAACCCTAAACCTAAAACTAAACATAAACCCAACAAAAATCCTAAGTCTAAATGTAACCTTAACCCTAAACCTAATACTAACTGTAAGTGTAACCATGGACCTAACTGTAATCCTAACCCTAACCTTAACTATAAATGTGCCATTAACTCTAAATGTAACCCTAAATCTAAGCCTAACCATAACCCGAACTCTAAACATTATCCTAACTGTAACACTAACATTAACCCTAACTGTAACCCTAAGCCAAAGTCTAACATCACCCTAACTTTAAGCCTAAAAGCTACCCTCACCCAAAACCTAACTGTAAACCTAAACATAATCCTAACGCTAAATTAAGGTAACCATAATCCTAAACCTAACTGTATCCCAAACCATAAATGTAACCCTAAACCTAAACTTAAACCTAAAAGTAATCCTAACACTAACCCTAAATGAAACCCTAAATATACCCCTAACAATAACCCTAAGCCTAACCCAAACTGTTACCATAACCCTAACCCTAACCCTAAAAGTAACTCTAACCTTAACCCTAAACATAACCCTAACCCTAACCCTAGCCTTAACCCTAAATGTAACCCTAACCCTAACATTAAACATAACCTTAATCCTAAACTTAACCATAACAGTAACCCTAACCCTAACCCTAAGCCTAACCCTAACCCTAACCCGAAACCTAAACCAAAACGTAACCATAAACCTAAACCTAACACCAACCTTATGGTAACAATAAACCTAACCCTGATCATAACCCTGACACTAACCTTAAAACAAACTGTAACCCTAAGCCAAACCCTACCCGTAACACCTCCCAAAAACCTAATCCTAACCATAGACCTAATGTTAACTTTAAACCTAACCATAACACTGAACATGACCTTAACCCTAACAGTAACCTTAACTCTACCCTAACCTTAACTGTAACACTAAACTTAAACCTAACCGCAACTGTAACCGTAATGCTAAACCTAAACCTAAAACTAACGATAACCATAACCATAACCCTAAACTTAACCCTAAACATAACCTTAACCCTAAACTTACTTTAACCCTAACCCAAACCCTAACCGTAATACTAGCACTAACCACAAAACTAAACCTAATATTAAGCCCAATCTATAACCCTAACTCTAAGTTACCCTAACCCTAACAGTAACCAGACACATACCATAACCCTAACGGTGAAATGAATCCTAAACCTAACAGTAAGTGCCACCCTAAATCTAATGGTAAACATAAACCTAACCTTACTCCAACCCTATCTGTAACCCTAATCACAACCCTAACCATAAACCTTCAACTATTGCTAACCATAACCTTAACCATAACCTAACCACAAAACTATCTCTAACCCTTGCCCTAATTGTAACCCTAATCACAACCCTAACCGTAAACCTTCAACTATTGCTAACCATAACCCTAACCTTAACCTAACCAAAAACCTATCTCTAACCCTTGCCCTAATCGTAACCCTAACCCTAAGCCTAACCCTAACCTTAACCCTAACCCTAACCATAACCCTATCCCTACCTGGAACCCTAAACCTAACCTTAAACATATACCTCCAACTAAACCTAACCTTAACCCTAACCCTGAGCTTACACTCTGTAACCCTAATACTTACCCTAACCTTAACCGTAAAACTAACCCTAACTGTAAGTCTAACCCCAACCCTAACACTAAGCCTAACATTAACTGTAACCCTAACTGTAACACTAAACCTAATTGCAACCCTAAACCTAACCCTAACCATGACCCAAAAACTAACTCAAAACCTAACCTTAAGTCTAACATCAAACTAAACCTAATACTAACCCTAAACCTAACACTAACCCTAAACATAACCTGAACACTATCATTAATTGTAACCCTAACTCTAAGACTAAGCCTAAACCATACCATAACCATAACTCTAACACTCTCATTTTAACCCTAATACTAACCCTAACCATAAACCTAACCCTAAACCTAAACATAATCCTAACCCTATCCCAAACCATAAACCAAAGTGTAAGCCCATCAGCAACCCTAACACTAACACTACCAGTAACCCTGACCCTAAAAGTAACCATAAACCAAACCCTAACTCTAACAGTACCCATAGCGCTACCTCTAAACCTAACCTTAAACATAACACTAACCATCAACCTAACCCTAAACCTAACCATAGCCCTAACCAGAAACCTAACACTAACCCTAAACCCAATTGTACTCATAACACTAACCGTAACCCTAACCTTGTTTCCCTATCACTAATCATATCCTTAAAGCTAATCCTAAACATAAACTTAACCATAATATTAAGCCTAACCCTAAAGGTAAACCTAACCCTAACCCTAACCCTAACCCATAAACCTAAACCAAACTGTAAGCCTAACTCTAAACCTAATCCTAACCCTAACTGTAAACAGAACCACAACCATAGCAATAACCCTGCAACTATCTCTAACCGTACAGGAAAACCAAACTTAACTGCAAACCTACCCTAACCCTTCCACCAAATGTAACCCTAAACTTAAACTGCTATAAACCTAATCCTAACCCCAACCCTACCACTAACCATAACCGTAACCCTAACCCTAAGAGTAAACCTCATGGTAAACCTAACTGTATTCCTAACCCTAAACTTAAGCGGAACCATAACCCAAACCATAAAACTAAGTGTAACCCTAAACCAAACCCTAAACCTAACCCTACCCATAAACCTCAGCATAATGATAAAGTTATGGTTTAAACCCTAACCATAAACCTAAACCTAAAACAAACTGTAAACCTAACCCTAACCCTAAAACAAACTGTAAGCCTAACACTATCACTTACTATAACACTAATCCTAACCGTAATAGTAAACCTATCCAAAACAGTAACCATAAACCTCACCCTACTCCTAATGGTAACCCAAACCCTAACCTTAACTGTAACCTTAACCTTAACTGTAACCCTAACCCTAAAAATGACCTTAAACATAACCTTAACACTAACTGTAATCCTAACCCTAACCCTAACGGTAATACTAACCTAATCTTAACTGTAAACCTAACACTAAGTGCAACCCTAACCCTAACCATAAACCTAAATGTAACCCCAAACATATCTTTAAACCTAATCTTAGACATACACCTCACCACAACCTAACAGTAACCATACACCTAACACTAAACATAACCCTAAACCTAACCACATCCCTAACCTGAACACTAACCGTAAATCTAACCATAACCCTAAGCCTAAACCTAACCCTAATCCTAATTCTAACATAATACTAAACCCAACCATAACCCCACCCATAACCATAACACTAATTCTAACCCCAATCATAATTCTAACCCTCACCTTAACAGTAGCCATAACTCTAACCATAAATCTAACACTAACTCTAACTGTAAGCCAAATCTTACCCTAATGGTAAACATAAAAACGAACCTTAACCTTAAACATAAATTTAAATATAACTCTAAACTTAACACTAATCCTAACTGTAAACCTAAACCTAATCCTAACAGCAACCTAAAACTAACCCTAAACATTATCATAACCCAAACCTCAGCTCTAAACATAAGCCTAAACCTAACCTTAACACTAAGCTAACGTTAAGTGTAACCTGAACACTAACCCTGTGTAAACCTAACCCAAACATTAAAAGTAACCTTAAAACTAACCCTAAAAAAAATCTGTAACCCTAAACCTAAACCTAAACCTAACTCTAACCCTAAACCTAACCATAACCCTAACCCCAAGCCTAATATTAACTATAAAACTAAACCTAAACCTAACCTTAATTGTAACACTGAACCTAACACTAACCCTAGCCCTAAAAGTAAACCTAACCCTAATAGTAAACCTAAACCTAAACCTAACAGCGAACATAAGCCTAAACAAAACCCTAACCATAACACTTAACCCAACCCTAATCCTAATGGTAAACCTAACCTTAACATTGCACCTACCCTTGACCCTAACCATGACCCTAACCCTAACAGTAACCCAACCACTACCCTAACATTAACCGTAACCTTAACCCTATCCATAAAACTAACTTTAAACTAAACCTAATAGTAATCTTAACACGTATGTAACATTAAAATTAACATTAAGCCCATCCCTAAACTTCACACGAACAATAACAGTAACGCTAAACCTAACAGCAACTGTAAACCAAACCTTAACCCAAATGGTAAAACCAAACCTATTCTTAACTGTAACTCTAACCCTAACCCTAACTGTAAGCCTAACCCTAAACATAATCCTAACCATACATCTAAACCTAACACTAACCGTAACCCTAACA
>NDGN010072257.1:0-12679 GCA_002564285.1 Tympanoctomys barrerae
TTCTGCACAGTTTGGCTGGCCTTGAGCTCACTGTGTAGCCCAGGATGGTCTTGAACTGGCACCAATCCTCCTGTCTCAGCCTTCTGAGTGCTGGGATTACAGGCCACCACGCCTATCCAAAGCCCTTGTATTGTCTCAAGGTCCTGGTATGGACACCATCTCTTGGTTTTCATGACTAGGGTTTGGGGACCTATGTCCTGAGGGCAGGTGGACAGGTAAGGCCCCGGCTTGCCATAAGGAGCTAGGTGCCACAGAGGCTATCAGGAGTCAGGCAAGGACCCTTCCTGGCCTGTTAGAGGGAGAGGAAGCGCTGTTCCAGTGCTCCTTGTCATCTGCCACACACTCTAGCCCAGGTCTCTAGTGAAGCTGTTGCCAGAGACTGCGTACACTATAGTCCTTGAGGCTCAGTGATGGGTTGGCATAAAGGAGGGCTGTTTGCCAGCCTGGCCTGCCAGTACCTATGTCTCTTCCCTAAGCCCTCTTGGGGTAAACTGTGCTGCCCGCTCCCTAGACAGGGCCCTAATCCTTGGGCTTGGCATAGGTGCCCCTTTGCCAGGCTCCTTGGGTACAAGGCTGCCCTGAGAGTATAAGATGGCAAAGGGCACAGGCCTCTGAGCTTGGCCACTGCTTCGTGCCACCATGCCCAGTCTCAATTGCCAGCTCAGTGTGCCCCAAGAGCCAGGTCGGCACGGACATGAGGATGTCTCTGGAAAACCCCAGCTTCTAGCTCTGGCTCTTTGTTTCCCTGTCCAGTCCCAGGCAGGCTTTGAAGGCTGCGTTGCTTGCCTGCCCTTTCTTCCGTCCAGGCCTCCACTATGCAGGTGAGATGGTGGGGCCAGTGGGGTCCTCTCCTGCTCCAGAGAAATCCGTTTTGACTACCTACTCCCACCCCACACCATGACTCTTTGTTCCTGCCCAGGATGCACCTGGGTGGCCTCTCTGGCCCTCATTGTTTGCTCTGGGGCCAGCTGAGCCGCATCAGGGAGCAAGACATGCCAGGACTAGGACCATGCACCCAGTGGGTGTTAGGCCAGAGTCTCTAGGAACCAAACCAGCCATCTTACGGTGCCCACCCAACTTCCCCTTCACTGAATGCAACCTTTACATGGCTACAGTTTATCCCCAGTCTAAAGGAGGCTCTGAAAAGGTAAGATTGTGCTAGAGGAATCAATCCCCAAGTGACCAAAGGCATAGAGCACCACCCTCATCCTCCAGTTGAGGCCTATGGGAAAATGTTCCATCTCATGTCTGCTTCTGACGGGACAGACACAGCAATTCTGTCTTGGAGCTGTTCTGGCACATCTACATAGACAGGAAATGGACCCTGTGGGGAGTGAGCCTTGTCCTGGCTCTGTGGTGCACAATGATGACAACCTCTGTACCCACTACTACTCCCCTGCCAGGCCAGGGGTCAGCCCTCCTAACTCCCTAAGATAGCCCTAAGCCACCTCCATGTTCTCCCTACACTCTGAGGCCTGAGATCCTTGACAGCCCCTCCCCCATATCATAGAGCATACCTAGCAGAAGGGGCTCTTTTCTTTCTTTTAAATGTACTTAGGACAGGGTCTACAGAGTCTCACTATGTAGATCGGACGTGCAGTGATTCTGTTTTCAGCCTTCCAAGTGCTTAAAGGTGCACACCACCACGCCTAGTCTCCATTGCTGGCTCGGCATTCCCCCACCCCCATCCCCCAGCCAGGTCAGCACGGCAAGCTGGGGATTGAACCCCAGCTGCTGTGCTCTGCCTAAGCAGGTGCGTTAGTCTGCTAAGCTACCTGGCTGGCCCAGAAGGGGCTCCTTCTTAAGGTCACCATTTTGTGGAGGTGGGAACAACCCCAGTGTGTCCCAAGTGCTTGTGACATCTGGAAGAACATGTCCTAACAAGTGCTTGGTGCTCTCTCTGGCTCCCACAAGTATCAGTGGGAGCCAGTGCTAGTCTCCCTGACGAGCACATCTGCTTCCTCCCGGATGGGTGCTGTCTCTTCTGTCTCCTCACAGGTCTCAGCTTCCAAGCCTGCAGTCTCTGCTGCGCTCTCCTCACACTGGGAAGCTCTCCTGTCAGGCTTTCACAGAGGCTGGATTGTCAGCTCTCCACACGCCTCTGACCCACCCTCATGCCTCCACACGGACTGCTGAGGGTGGTGTACTGTCCCCCTACACTCCCACTGACCTCCTGAGTAGAAGTATTTCCAAGCTCTGGTTAATGGAGTCATGAATCCGGCAACCTAGGACTTTAGCCACCATCTGACAGAAGAGTGGCTGTATGCCAATACCCATTATCTGTCCCTGATTCCCTGAAGAAGCAACATGAAATGATCTACACCACCTGAAGCTGTGGGAAATAGTTGCCTTGTGAGAATGGGGTCAGTCTGTCACAGTTATCAGGCCCAGGATCCCTGGTACATGTTTGGAGGGGTCTAATGGATTTTTTTCTGGATCCTTCCTTTCTTTTAGATACCTGAATTCTTCCCTTCCCACACATCAATGCAGCTCCTGAGAGGTTCTGGAACCTCTCTTAAGATGGAACCTGAGTTTCCTCAGAGGTGCTGCCCCAGGGCAGGCATTGGGAGTTCAAAGTCTGCAACACAAAGCCTGTGGGCTGAAGCTGCAGGCTCCAGGGAGGTACACTGGGCCACAAAGACCTATGAGGGATCAACCTCAAGTTCTGCCTCTGAGACAGAGCTTACTAGGCAGGGGGCATGGCACCCCTTCCCATTAGGGATAGCAGCTTCAGTTGATTCTTACTGACCACCTTAGCAGGGGACATAAATCATGTCTGGTGAATGGGGTGGGGGCTGAAGCTGAGTACTGGCCTAGTCCCTGCATTCCAGCACCAAAGTCGAGGCACTCAGGACTGGGGGCCACACTAGTCACCCTTGGCGACTGCCCTAGGGTGGGGCTCATTAATACTCTCAGGACATCCTAAGGCCAGGTGGGCCCGCACTCTCCCTCGGACCTCTGATCCTGCGGAGTCTCAGTTATGGAGTTTCCTGGTGTAAGGTGGGGCGCCGCGGACTCCCACACAGTATGTATGAGGTGGAGTGCTGAGGGCTATTTCAGTGGATCACATTCAAGATGCAGAGTGGGCTAACACAGCTGTGCAGAACACCTGCCTCATCTTCAACACCACAAAAAGATGCACAGTAGAGATGTAACTTGTTGCCTCTGGGTAATTTCTCTTTGCTTCTCTGCATTTTATACATCCCAAAATTCATCTCTAGAAAGATACAGTTTTAGAAAGACAAAACCCCTCGGGATACCTGATTGAGTGTATCTGGGCTATGCCAGGGGCTTCCACTCTGACGGAGCAGCTCTGCTGCTATTTCTGGGGTGTTAGCACGCATCACAAATTCGGGTCCCAGCGTAGGTCAGAACCTCTGGGATCACCTACCCTACACCATGCTGTGGCTTCACAGTCCAGACACCTGCCTGAGGCTGCGTGGCAGGGGCTGCAGCAGGCACACCAGTCTCCTACTCCAGGCTGGGTGCTCCACGTGCATGGTGAGCGGGGTGAACGCTGGACCAGAGGTGGCCTTCTTAAGTGGACAGGGTTCCAGTTTGGGTTCAGAGGCAGTCTGGATACATGTGACACAGGGTCTGAAGGACAGTGGGAGGGAGAGCAAGCTAGGAAATTCCAAGCCAGATGTGTCTTAACAATTTAATACATTCAAGAATATTTACTAGAACAAAATGACCAAGTATCATCAGTCAGTCAGCAGAAGCCTATGACAGAAATAGAAAGGTAACTGGCCCTTTTGCAATAAAGCTTGTGCTTAACGAGGCAAAATGACTTCCTGGAGGCTACAAGGCAGTACCCACTTTTAAACACACATGAACATTATAGTTGCAGGAATACAGTCAACAGTGTTGTGAGGGTCCTACTAGGAAAGGAAAAAGTACTGCTCTGGAGTCCTGGCATCTGCAGACCTTGGGCCAATGTGGGCAGTCTGACCCTCACGGGAGGGTGTAGGGGCCGAGATGAGCCTCCAGGCGGGTGGGGCCATGACAGCCCTTCCCAAGTCCACCTCTGATTCTGCTGCCATTCCCAAGCTTGATGTTGAGCCCTCAGTGTCCAGAAGAGACTTGTCATCCAAGTGAGACAGACCATTAGTGACCACCACCTTCCTTCAGAAGATTCTGGAATTCCCTGTCCCGGTATGAGCTGTGAGAGCTGGTCCTATGTGGCGAGCAAGGGACAAAACTGCCACCTGCAGGCTCAGAAGTCTTCTTAGTCACATAATGGGCCCCTCCATCACATAATAAATAATAAAAAATATGACCCGATACTGGATGCACACAGTGGACAGGCTTTCTAGAAAGTGAATAAGCGTAGAGGCAGGAACTCAGAGAAATTAAGTGGAGAGACACTGAAAAAGATGGTTCACACATGAACAGTCACTCACACTGACAGCTGTCAGCAGAGCAACAGGAAGAACAGCACTTGGCAGGGAGGACCAGGCTTGGCATCTGTGGAAGCTGGCATTTGGGGTATCCTCTGAGGTCAACGCTGTCCACCTGCCTCTTTTAGTTGAAAATCAACATTTCACGAAAAGCCTTAGCCAGGAGCAGCAGCCTGTGCTGCCGGGCGAGGACATTCACCCAGGGTGGATGGGCAGCACTAGCCACCTGGTGATGACAACGCTGCAGGCCCCAGGCGTTCAGAGCCTGCTTCCTAACAGCTACTTTCTTTTCTAGGCCCCACACATGCATTAGACCCCTAATACAGAACATCGTGCTTGAACGCTGACCCTCAGCCCATGACTGAACTGAGTGGGTCTCTGGGGAGCCTGTTCCTTGCATCCAGTCAGTGGGGCTGCATGCAACTAGGCTTTCAATGGTGACCGGTCTTCCTCGTGGTGCCCAAAAGCCATAAACTGGAAGGTACAGGTTTTGACATTATTCAAACCAGCAACTACTGTGTTAGACACATATGAGATATGGGCTGCCTGCTCCCAAAAAGAGCTTTGAGTCCCAGCCTAAAAGACAGCAGTAAGACTACCTCTGAGTAAGGCTTTGGCTCAGACAGCACAGATCCAGCACCTGGGGAGGGCGGGCCTGGCACTCTGAATCCCTGCTGACACCCGCCCTGGTGATGAGACATGGGCTGCCCTAATAAGGGGACGTAAGGCACTTTCTTACATTCCGGCCCAAAAGGAGTACATCTCAGCAACTCAGCAGAGACTAAGTCACACTGTGTGCTCACTAAGCAAGTCCTTTTTCTTGGCTACTTGCTACTTCACTCCCTGTTCTTGCTGCATCATGCTCAGATTTGTGTTTCATTTCTATGCTTATTAAAACTATTTAACTTCATGGTTTTGTTGCTTTTTTTTTTTGTAAGACAGGGTCTCACTATGTAGCCCAGGCTGGCTTTGAATGTATGGCTCCTGCCCTAGCCTCTCAACTTCTAGGTTTACACACATATTCTACCACTCCTGGCCTGAAACAGTTTAACTTTGGTACTAATAGAATAGGAGCTATCTTCCACAATATTGCTCATAATAAATCAAAATTTTTAACTAAAACTCCTTTTGATCAGTCGCTCTTCTCAGAAGCCTGAAGCCAGAGCTGGGGATGGAGGCAGGTAGCCAAATACCAGACAAGGGTCCTGCCTGCTTCCTGCCAACAAGGGCCCAGCAATAGCAGTGTGGACTTAGCCAGCTGCAGGCTATGACATGCACCATCTGCACTGTGCTTCTGTATGTTTTCTGCACTGTAGTTGAAAACTTCTTCATGGTGTTGACCAGGATATCCCTGTCACACGGAAGGGATGGCTTTCCCAATTCTGTAGTGACATGCTCCTACGAAATAGACCCGTGTAAAGGGCAAAGCTGGCTCTGCCCTAGCACTAAGGAACAGACAATTGCCAGGCACCCACTTTCCCCCTGGTTCTCACCAGCAAAGGGACCAAGTGAGTGACAGTCAAGAAGTGCTGTAGCTGAAGCCTTTTACCAACCTCTAGAAATCTCCTATAATCGAATCCTTTCCCCCAAGTTTAGCTGAGTGTCAGCCTTTTGTTTTCATATCCTAGGCACTAATGGAGTTCGATCTGTCTTCAGAAGGAAGTCGGCCTGCATGCTGTGTGCTGTGCCCACATGCACTGGGTAGACAGGCCACATGGAGGGGCCCTGGTGTGTGCTATGAGCCACAGGCCTGAGCTCTTCTGATGAACAGGTCCAGGCTGAGGCTCACACACTGTGGGATGGCCCAGAGTTGCTGAAAGCTTTAGGGATGCATAGCTAAGGGTCTTGGTGTTGCTTTGTTACTGCCGCGGTTCCCAGTCAGCAGCAGCTCCTCCTGGTATGCTCAGGTTTCAAAGTACTTGTAGATTGCGGTCACGTACAGCATCACATTTTGCCAGTCTGGTCGTTCAGTGCGTACCATCTCATTAATGTCCTAACAGAGAGAAGGGTCTTGGTTAAGACTGCAGGTCACTTCCTGGCCCACCCCATTGAGTCCATCGGCAATAATGCATAATCCTAACTACACGTTTCACTGGCCTAATTCAGAGCACCTCCACAGAAGTGCTTCCTTTAGAGGCATCAGCATTATCCCCAAGCTGCCTGCTTCTGCCTGAGCCACATGCAGGGTCACTGCCACAGACTGTTAAGGCTGTCTGGTCTGGGTGAACCCCATGTGCTTCTCTTCCCAGATCACTACCCCATGGGACACTTCTATAGGTACTCTTAACCCGAGACACTAGCTTAGGAGAGCGCCTGTGTTGGGGACTCCCATCACATCAACACTGATGACCTTCACCACCAGATGCGCCAAATATCATCAAAGATACTGTACTGCCTTTTTTTTTTGGGGGGGGGGTGTTACTAGGGATTAAATTCAAGACTTTTACATCCCTACCTCTTCTTTGTTTTTCATTTTGGGACAGGATCTCTCGAAGTTGCTAAGTTGCCCAGATTGAGTACAAACTTTCAATTATGCTGCTTCACCTTCCCAGTGCTGGGATTACAGGCAGGCACCATGGCCATGGACTATTAAGGTTGTCTGGTCTGGGTGATCCCCCCATTACCCACGGGACACTTCTTTAACTACAAAATACCAGAGACCTGGGAGATATGAATTAAAGGGACAGGAAAACGAATGTGGGGAACCATGGGCCGATCAGCTCCTGCTCAAGTAGGTACCTCAGAGCCTGTAACTCATGTCTGCTACTGCTAAAGAGCAAGGCCTGCTGCTGGCCAGAGAGGACCCTCTGATGGGTGGGGAACCTCAAACGTGTTGCAAAATGAGAAAGGCTGTCCATGGTTACTTGGTACAGAAAGCAGACATCTGTTCATTCACTGTAATAATCTTGACTATAGTTTGTTAGGATAGAGAAATCACCTACATTTTATATATGAGAACTTTACTTTGTAATTAAACTACTAATAGGAACATAAATGAATAACTTATTTCTCTATAACTGAACAGAAGCCTCTCTAAGCAAACATAGTTCTATGACTTTAAAACACATTTACAGTATAAATATGAGTACAAATACTTCTTCAAAGCACATGCAGTTGGTACAAATTGAGGGATGGGCAGCCAGATGGGGAGATGGCCCTAGAGGACTTTGGGCAGATCTGGTTTCCTAGGCCTCAAAGGATACTTTCTTTTGTTAACAGCCCTGAGTATCCCAATGAGATGTGTGGTCTGTACAGTGCTATAGTATTCAGTCTATGGAGCAGAAGAGTCTCTAGGTGTGGAAGCAACACTCTGTACTTGGACACACTATTTTCTCCCAGAAAGTCAGGCTTGGTGATGATAGCATGCGCTCCTGCCAGAAGTATGGCTGTTGTAAGCATTGACAGGGACTGGGCAGCAATCTGCACAAGGACCGAAGCCTGAAGCCCATGCAATTTTCTACAACAGGCTCCTGATTCAGACAGGAGATTCTCAATGTTACTGCAAGAAGTGCAGGCAACACTCGTCAGCTTATAAAGCTCTCCTCTTTGACCCAAGATGCACCTTATCTTCTTTTTCTACATTGACAAAAGGAACACAGACCTGTGTAAAGTGCTTTGACTGTGACATTAATAAACATGAGGGGTCCTTCCTCCCCCCCAAACCCAAAGATTCTGTTAAGGAAGAGGCAACCATAACAACAGGCCTGCATACGGTCTAGCTGCCCACATAGGTGCTTTTGGTGAGGCAGAAAGCACTATAGGCAGTGGGTGAAATCCCACTTCAGTATCCACTGGGATGGGACACTCCCCACCCGGCTGCCGTACCCTCATCATTAAGCAGCTGTAACACCCAGTGATCATGTTCTTCCTAACCAGGAATGCCCTGCAGTGACTTCTCAGTGGAGACCAGGGACTCACCAGTGTGGATTTGATGCCAACACTTTCAGCTGCCTGGAAGGCCAGTGTGAAGTTCCTTTTCTGTAAGAGAAATCATGTCACTGTTGCATGGGCAATACTAAAAGAAAGGTCACACGAAGGTTGATACTCAATTCTATTTGGGACCAAAACAAACCTACACAGTGGCCCTCAGGATTGGTACATGTGGATGCCATAGTGGGCCCTACCCCTATAGTTCTTTTCCAGCCAGTTATACAGCTGTCACACTTGTGCTGTCCTCACTCAGAAGCTCACTTCCAGCATGCAGACCCTGAGGCACCTTGTTATATACCCGAAAAGCTAGAAACACACATCTGCCAAAAGAGTTTTCTTCTGGTAGGGACCTTCAAGGGCTGCTATGGTGACAGGTAGTGGACCAGGACAGGGGTCTTGGGTCTGTTCTTTGACCCTAAGGAGCTTCATGGATGGGACACACCAAAGCTGGCTTCTGACTACACAGAGTTGGTGCTTCTCAGCAATTCTGAGACACATAATGTTTAGTGGCCTGTGACAGTGAGTCTTGGTACCAAGGTGACAAGAAGCTGGCCCTTTTGGGTAATGATACTCATCTGGCCATCTATACCACAAACAGCCCTTCATTGTCCATTTTTAAAAATACTTTTTGGGGGTACCAAGAATTGAACTCAGGACCTTGTGCATGCCAGGCAGGTGCTATGCCACTGAGCTATATCCCCAGTCCTTCATCCATTTTTGAAGTCCTTGGCCTAAATGTTGTCAGCCAGGAAGGACTGACTACTCCTACTGGGAATGATGTCACATAGAGAATTTTGATCCAATCAAATATTCTTCAGAGGGTGAGCCAGGGACCAGCTGGCTGAGCACAAGAGACCAAACTCAGAATGAGGCTGAGCCAGAAGAGACTGTCCTGAGTCCACACAGTGCTGTGCAACTTACTGATGAGGGTGCTGTCCTTGGTTCTCAGGCTCTTGCTCTTTGAGAGAACAGCAGAAGCAGGTATCCTGTGGCCCTTCCTTACCTTATCTTGGCTATTCAGTTCTTGATATGGAATGTGCGCTGGAAGATATGTATGCAGGAGTGCACAGAAGGCCAGCCCATCGTTCCAGCTGCTGCTGAAGTTTGTGATGTCAATATTCTGAGAGGGAGAACAAAATCAAATCCTGATCAAGATGAGCTCTGGAGGGACCAAAACATGTTGGAAAGCTGTGTGCTGAGATCCATCTGGAGTCTATGTCTGGACCTGTTATGGAGTGCCCTCAGTCTACCACCGCCTGCAGATCACTGCTCCCATGTTACTCCTGGGCTTGTGAATTATGAGCTGCTCAATACACTGAGAAGCCCCCAGGCTGCTGAGGTTGGCCTCTCCCACGGCTAGCTGTGGTGATGATGCAGACTACAGATGTGGATGATAAGCAATCAGGCTTAAAGCACCATTTGTTAAAATGTAACTCATTCCCCACTGTTTGCTGAAGTACCTGAAAGATCTATAAGGGCCAGGGAGATAGCTCAGTGGCATAAGTGCCTGCCTGGAAAATCTAAGGTCTCAAGTTCTATCCCCAGCACTGCAAAACAAACAACAAAAAAACAAATGTGAAAGATCCATGAAGTTAGCATGTATCTCAGAGCATGAGCTCCAAAGGACACTATCCCACTTAAGATACTAATGTGTACCAATGACAATAACAAAGGAGAGCCTGGCCAGGGCTCAGCTTAACCGCCCACAATCACCACAGCTTCCACTACAATCTACTCACAGTTAAAAAATAATTAATCTTAACACTGGGCTGTGCACTAACCATACCACCTCTGAGAGTCACCACAACTTTAAAGGGACCCTTACTCTATGTCTGATTGAAAAATATTCATAAGTATGCAAAGAATATACTCAGAAAGTTTTATTTTACTATATGGTCACTCAGCTGGTATGTAATCTTTACTCTCATTTGCAAGAATCCTGTAGAAGATGAAATTTCATTTGCAGAAGATGAAACTGTTCATTTTTTGATAATTTATACATTTTATATAAATACTGAACAAGAATAGTTTCCCCAATGCTTTAAAAACTCTTTAAAAACCTTTTCTTTTTTGAAGTAGTGAGACTTGAACTCAGGGTCTTTACACTGAACTACACCCCCATCCCTTTTTAAAATCCTGAGACAGAGTTTGCTAAACTGCCTAAACCAGGCTTAAATTTGTGATTTTCTTGCCTCAGCCTCCTACCGTGCTGGGATTACAGGCATGTACTACCAGGGTCAAACTGATAGTTCTTAGTACCAAGTGGGGGATCCACTACGCAGAGAAAAGGAGCAGGTAGGGATATCAGGGGCTGAGCTCAGGGTTATGAGGATGTGTCTATGTAACTGGTGAGGGGCAGGCCAGGGCAGGCCAGGCAATCAGCTGTTCTGGGGAGACGGACTTTATGTAGCCTCCTGAAGGGCAGCAAATCTGACAGCAATTATTTCACAGGTCATTTTCCTTCACTGATCTGACCTAATGCTGCTGCTTCCAGTTTCTCTAGCCTGACCCAGAAACTCTGTTAGCGACTACTATGAGTAAAAAGACTAGTTAAGGCACAAAAGGGAAGGAAAACCTGCTAAGCATTGTGGAGTAAGATGGCGGTGCCACCATGCTGTGTATGACTTGGGTATGGAAAGGAATACTGGCATTGCCTGTGTTTTCTGATAACTTATACCAGCTCTTCCCCACCAGGGCAAGGTCAGAACCTCAGAACTAATGCCACAGCCATTAGTCTTTCACCAGGATCTCTGCTCTGACCCTAACAGTCACCACTCAGAGATTCTGATGGTGTCATGAAGGCACTTCAAAACAAATGATATATGACAGTCACTGCTGACTGAGGCAGGTGTGTGTGTGCACTTGTGTGCATGCGTGCACACGCGCGCGTGCGCACACACACACACAGAGTTGCCTATCTTATCTTGTCTGAATTTCAGGTAGTAGTTAGCAAGAATAGGCAGAACCATCCATCTGAGAAGAAACTAGGAGCAAGAGAAGTGACCTATCCAAGATGCTCTGCAGGCTGCAGGGAGCACCAAGACAGTTACCCTTGGCCCATGTATACTGTGAGCAATATATCTAATTGTCATAATTACCCCAGGACCTCATACATGCTAGGCCAGTGCTCTACCACTGAGCTACAAACCCAGTCTACCTGGGAGCAGTCTTGTAGGAACTATGATTCAGAAAGGATCAGACAAATGCTCAGGAACAGGTAGTCTGGGGGTTTAGCAAAGTCAGGCCTAACTAGCACAAAAGAATTATCTTGCTTTCCCACAGGTGTCATGGAAGATTTCCTAATGCTCTACGGGAAGTACCACATTTCTGAAATCTAGACCTGGGTGTGGAAAAGAAGCAGGAATGAAGTATGCAGAACAATGAAGAATAGGTCAGCACTGGCTAGCTACATGATCTGTAAGGGCCAGTGACGCAGAGTCCCTTGTTCAAAGTGTAGAGGAAAAAGTCCATTAAAGATACTAAAATAAAAGAAGTCTAGCTGAAGCCCAAAGGCCCTCCCCATGCCTCCTAGGACTCCAAATGGTCCTTATGACTAAGTAGCTGATAAAAGAGCCAAGGACGTTAGCCTTTTTTAAACAGAACAGGGCAGGAAGCTTTTTAATAACATGTGCAGCTCTGTGCGAGGTCAACGACAGCTTCTCAATCGAGGTCACATTCACTTCTGGAGGAAGATAAACCTCCTCTTCCTGCTGCAGCTGCCCCTTCTGCTCCCTGAAAGAGAAGCAGCTCTGGCAGGCTTGTGGACGTGCCTGGCCTCACTGTGCCTCACAGAAGGGCTCCTGTGTCTTGGCTGCCTGGCTGTGGGACTTGGGCCTTCCTGGCCTTGCTTCCTCCAGATAGACCCAGCCTCAGCAGGGGAGGAGCTGCTACTCCCACAGCCACTGGAGTCCTCCAGGAAGGAGACACATCTAGGACACATGCAATCCTCTGAAACAGGAAGACAGCACAGCTTCTGGGGCTCTAAACAAGGGGCAATTAATGGTTGTACATGACACTTCAGATCAAAGTAAAACCCAAACCTAAGGAGAATGTCTCACCTGGGACACTGTTTAGGAGTAAGTTGGGGGGGTCAAGAACTCTGAGGCCATTAAATAATAAAACCCAAATGAACCCTAAGCACCTTCTTGTGCCTCTGCTTCCTATTCCCACTCAAAGGTGAAGAGGAAGATGGGAGCTACCTGATCCCAGCCTCTCTCTGTGCAGCTCACCATTTAGCTATCACAGAATAGCAATACAATGACAAGATTAGTAAGAAACACAAACAAATGTATCTCTCTCTCTCTCTCTCTCTCTCTCTCTCTCTCTCTCTATATATATATATATATATA
>NDGN010073686.1:0-12623 GCA_002564285.1 Tympanoctomys barrerae
GAACTCAGGTCCTTGTGCTTGCCAGGCAAGCACTTATTCTACTGAGCCATCTCCCCGGCCCCCCATCCCCAGTTTTTTGTTTTAAATTGTTTTTGGTCCTTTATTTTTTGAGAACAGGGTCTTGCTTAGTTGTCCAGGCTGGGTTCGAATTTGCGACCCTCCTGCCTCCCCTCAGCCATCCAGAGTGCTGGGATTCCAGATGTGTACAACAACCACACCCAGTTCAGATATTAAAATTCTGAGCAAACACAAATTGAGAATAACTCAGAAGGAATAAGGGTCCTACCGGAGAGAAGCAGAACAAATCTCAGCCAAGAGCACTGTCCAGCGCCCGGGTGCTGCCCCTGTCCAGTGGCCCACAGTGGGGGCCCTGGGGTGGCCCTGACTTGCAGCCCTGAGCTCTAGCCTGATACAAGCCTGAGTGGGATCAAAGTGCAGGGCCAGTCCTGGCCACAGAGGAAGGGTCACCATGTCTGGAGCAGATGCTCTGGGCAGGGCAGGCCCCTGTGACCAGTTAATGGGGCCTCGGCCCCTCCCTCAGGCCAGGCCAGCTGTCAGCCACCGCCCCAGGAGTCCAGATTTGATCCGAGGCTTCTGGCCCCCAGCCTCCCCTCCCCCATCTCCTCCAGGAGCGGGCGCAGCTGTCTCCTCCGTGATTAGGGAGTCTCCCTAGCAGAGACACCTCCACCCAAGAGCCAAACTTGCAATTTACATGTCAGCCACGTGGCTGCCCCGGCCCCTGGTAATTAGGTTTTTGTTCCTGCCTGGTTTCCATGGTAACAGCCTTTGAGGAGTCTCTCCCGGGCCCCTCCGCTGCAGGACGTCTCCCCTCAGGAAGCTATGTCCCTGGCCTCGGTCCTGACAAAGACCTGGGGCCCTACGCAGTTCTAAGGGAGACCGGCGCCTCCGCCCACCCGAACCCCTGGTCGACAGTACACAGTGGCAGAAAGCCTTCCACTTGCTGTGTGACCTTGAGCAAGGGACAGCCACCAGGACTGGGGACGGGACAGCTGTGGGAGTCCGGGCGGGTTTAGGCCACCTTCTGAGGCGCGCAGTCACTGCGCCAAGCCTCTTCTGCGCGGCCTGCGTCCGCGGGCCGGCCGAGTGTGGAGCGGAGGCCCCTCCGCGCAGCCAGCCGGGCTGAGGCTTTGTTCTCAGGTCCCGGCTCGCGGAGCTGGGTGGGCTCGGCCAGCAAGGCGAGTGCGGGGTCCAGCTCAGACCAAGGTCATCAGACAGCAGACCTTCCAACAAAGGGAAGGCGGACGTCCCTGCTGCGGGGTCATCCTGCACCCGGCCCCACCCAGCTGCTCCGCCCGCCCGTTCACTTGACTAAACTGCGTGGGAGCAGGGCCACGCCCGGGGGCCGACCCAGCCCGAGGTCCTCCTGCACCTGGGCGGCCGCGTCACCTGGGCTGTAGAGGAGGGCGCGTGGGGCGCGGGGCGGGGCTCGGGTCCTTTGTTCCGGGCCTCGCGAGGGGCGCGGCCCGCGGAGCACGGCGCCCCCTCCCCGGTCCTTCCCCGCTCCCTCCTCTATTCCAAGGCGGAGGGCGGGCGGCCTCACCTTGGCCCCGATCTGGTTGCCGCACTGGCCGGCCTGGATGTGCACGATCTCCCTCATGCTGGCTGCGGGAGCGGACGCTGCGGAGGACCCGAGGACCTGGGAGCGCGCTCTTATAGCGACGACCCCGCCCCGGCGGCTGCAGATGACCAATCGGGTCCCCGCCGCATAGCCACGTCTCCGCCCCGGTGGCTGCGTGCTGCCAATAGCTTCCCGGTCCCCGAGCCACGGCTCCGCCCGGCGCGGCCCCGCGGCTCCGCACCACTCATCCCGCGCGCCTGGCTGGGCGGGGGTCCTCCAGGGGCGTGGGCTCCGCTGAGGACAATGGGACTCGGCGGTTTCTCCCCGCGCCCGTCGGACTCTGTGGGCTTAGGGATCGGCTCAGGGACATCAACAGCCGACCATAGATCCACAGGAGCGCAGCTCTTGGGCAGGGCCAGGGAGCCTGAGTCAGGAGGGCTGCGGCACAGAGCGGCCCCAAGGCCCCTGCCAGGGGGGCGCTGCCTGCCCTTCCCCCAGGACTTCCCGGCTCTGAAAACGCAGCTTTGCGGTTGTCCTCGGACCAGAGCCAGCGGTGGCCGGACGGGTGGGGGAGGAGGTTTCTGCCTGACTCATCCCTGATGTCACCCGCTCTGTGGCCTCTGGTGCTAGCGAGGGCGCCACCTGAGCGGGAACTGCGGGACGGGCGGGGACTGCGGGACGGGCGGGGAGCAGCTGGTCGGGGACGGGTGGGTGGGTGCGGCCGTGTGCGGTGGACACCCGCTGAGTGAGCCGTGCAGTGAAGGGCTGAGACTATCACCGACAGCTCTCCATCAGGGAGACGTACTCGGCCTCGCTCACAGGAGGGCGCGGAGAGCAGGCCGACTCGGGTCTGCGCAGGACAGACCGTGGTCTCTTGGGAGAACCTTTTGTCTACAGCGGGGCCCCGCCCCTGCAATGTGGAGATGGCTTTCCGAGCCCGGCTTCCAGCTGTCCCCGTTCGAGTCGGGGGTGAGCATTTGGCTGTGCCTCCTTGTCTGAGCAAGGATGGAGGCTTGGAGCATCCGTAGGCCGGCGCCTCCTCCCTGCCAGGGTGGCACTGGGCCAAGCTCGAGCCTTCTCATCCCAGAGCTTTGGTGCCAGGCTGAAAGCTGACTCACTACTGTCTCCCCAGCTCTGCCGGGAACAAGCTCCCAGCCCTGGGGCCAGAAATCAGGGCTGCTGCTGACAGCACAGCCCAGGTTGGGATTGGTGGAAAGCTGCCTACTAGAACCAGCACTGCCTCAGCCTCCACTGGGCCTACCCCAGGGCAGCGGCTAGCTGAGTGCTCAGCATCTGTGGAGGAAACTGAGGCAAGCTCTGCAGAAAAGTCGGGGTTGGGCAGAGGAAGAGTTGGGTGTCTGTCCCCAGCACCAGATGGCAGAGTTCACTCCACTGCTCCCCACCCCCGAGTCTTGTCCAGTCCTCAGCAGTGCGGCGTGAATGCTTCCCAGGCAGGCAGAGGCCAGACCCTGTAGCGCAAAGCTGACCAAAGCCTCTGGCCTAGCCTGTGCAGTGGGCAGGTCCAGGAAAGGGACCTCACTAGCCAAGGTCGCATACAGGCCACGATGACCATTGTGGTTCTGCCCCTCTCCCCTAGCATGCACTCTGGAGGCAGCAATGTTAGGGCCACGTGCGTGGGTGCAGAGTTGACTGAGGAGGGTGTGTGGACCCTGCTACTCCTGGCTCTGTGCTGGAGTGTGGGGAGCCAGAGGGGAAGCCCAGAAGGACCTGCATGAGTCTGATTGGGACCTCCACACTCTTCCCATAGATGCTGGCATCCTTTGGGACTGTGGCTTTTCACCTGGGCACGTGGCCACAACTGGGAGGACCCCCTCTCCCCCTCCTGATTTCCATCCCGTTTTCTCTTCTGGACAAGCTGCAGGACAGTGAGGCGGCTGCCAGGAGCACAGCATTTATTAACAAGTTTCCTGGCCCAGTCCCCCCAGGTCCTGTCCCTGAAGAACCTTCCAGGCTCTGTCGCAGCCAGCCAGCCTCTGCTGGAGTGCGCACAGCACAGGGGAACAGTGGATCTCTAGCTTTCTGCACGGGCAGGCTCAGCCCAACTGCCCTGTACAAAGCAATTGTCAAAGCAACTGTCCTGGAAATCCTGTCCCTCTGTAGAGGCTGGGAACTCCCTTATGAAGCACCTACTCTCTGGCTGTGGCTGGAGCTTCCTGGTGGCACCCTTTGCCAGGAGCCACCTTGTACTTGCCAGGCAGGCGCTTAGCCACAGAGCTGTATCCCCAGATCCCTTCCCTGCTGATTCTTATCCCTCTTCTAACCGAGACTTCTTGTCCCAGTGGCTTGTCACAAGCCTCAAGAGCTAGCAGCAAAAACTGGGCAGGGAGCCAGATGTAGAGGACCATGCCTGTGACACCCTGGAAGGCTGAGGCAGGAACATTAAAAAAAGTTAGGGCAATTTAGCAACTTAAGATTCTGTCTCAAAAAAGTAAAAAATAATAATAAAGGGTTAGACAGTGCAGTGCAAAAGCCCTGGTTTTAATCCCTAGTACCAAAAAACAAACAAAGCACCCCCCCCACACACACAAATCCCTGAATGGAGTGGGTATTGCTTCAACCTGGGATGGAACGGGCACTCTGCAGGGGGAAGAAGGTCTCCCAGGCACCTAGCACCCGAGTCCTAACACACCCAGCTTCCCCCTCCCCTGTGGTGGCTGCTCAGGCTCCTGCTTTCGGGGTGACACTCACCCTCTCCCTGATCCCACATGTTTCGAGATCATCCTGCCTCCCTCTGCCCAGCACCCTGGCCTGAGACGGGCATAGCCCTATGCTCAGGGGACGCAGCATTGCAGCACCTCCCTGAGAGTTGTGCGGAGCTCTGGGCTTCGGAAGGCGTAGATGAGGGGGTCCACGATGGAGTTGCAGATGATGAGCACCAGGAAGAGGTTGAAGTTCTGGAAGACGCAGCTGCACACGGGGTGTTGAGGGCAGAGGATGACAAGAGTGAGGTGCAGGAAGAAGGGGCCCCAGCACAGGAAGAAAACACCCAGGAGGATGGTGAGCGTGACAGCACCCTTGAGGCAGAACCCTCGAGGGACTGGGCGCTGCCTCTTGTGGAGCTGGGCAATACCCTGGGCGTGCTGCCAGGCTCGGGTCAGCATGTGCACGTACAGAACTGCCATGAGAACCAGCAGGGCCAGGAAGAAGGCAACCAGGCACAGCAGCACGGCGGTATGCTTGTAGTAGGTGATGAAGAGGGTGCTGCAGAGGACACTGATCACCCAGATGGCTGTGATGGCCCGCTGGGACCGCGACAGTGTCACAATGCTGTGATACCGCAGTGTGTAGAAGATGGAGATGTAGCGGTCCACGGCGATGGCACCCAGAAAGCAGAGGCTGGACACCATGGAGCTACAGATGAGCACGTCGATGACGTTGTCCAGCTGCTGCACCACGGTGGCTGCGGTCACCAGGGTGCCTGCCTCCAGCAGCAGCATGATGGCCGTCTCTAGCACAATGCTGCAGCTCACCAGCAGGTCAGACAGGGCCAGGCAACAGATGAAGCAGTACATAGGCGAGTGCAGGTTACGGTTCTTGGCGATGGCGGCTACCACCAGCACATTCTCCACCAAGCTGACCAGCCCCAGCACAAGGAAGAGCCCATCAGGGACGGGCACATGCAGGCACCCTGGTCCTGTGTGGTTGGCAGGCAGCCCAAGGGGCAGGGCGGCTGAGGTGGTGGCATTGATGGAGCCCAGGATCCTCCTTGAGGGTTCCTGCATGGGACCAGTCCTGTTCTGGGACAAGGGGCCACCAGAGTCTTGAATTCCAGCTGGCATCACTCCAGGACTCCCACTCAGCTCATGGTGCTGGAAGGCAGGCCTGGTGTCTTGCATACCTGCCGCCGTCCATCCTGGGGCCCCTAGAGTGCCCATCACTCACCCTCTGCATGGTGGGACTGCCTTGGTCCAAGCACGGCCCACACAGATCCGACACTCCCTGGCTAGGTGCCCACTGCTCACCGAGTCTCACTCCCAGTGTGCATGAACCTGGTCCTCAGCCACGCTCTGCCCCCTTCCCAAAAGGCCCGTCAGGACCAGACATTTCTGAGCCTCTGCCACCTGCCTCCCTGGGCCAGGGCTAGGCTGAGGGTCCAGGAAGAATAGAGCCTTTCTCTGCATCTTTAAATTTGTCCCTGAGCTCCTCCTCCTGCGGGTGACCACATGATGGGGGGTGTGCTTCCCATGCCTCCGTACTCCCGCCTACTCCTGGGGTGTGGGCAGCACCCCCTGGGGCCCAGGATGGCATCTTCTCTTCACATCCAAAGCCTTTGAAAACTAGCCCCCCCAGCACTTGCCCGTGCTGTCCAACCCTTCTCTAGTCAACCCCTGGGATCCTGGGTCTGTTTCCTCCCCACACCACTCTGCCTGGCCAGTGCAGCTCCTAGCACACCACTGGGCACTGTGTAGGCCCAAGGCTGGTGGGCGGCCCCAGCCACTTCCAGCCAGAGCAATGTATCACAGCACTTTAGCTGCTGAACTTCAAGGTGGATTTGGAGGAGGGCCAATGAAAATTTAAAAAACTAAAACTTCACATCATGAGCACTGCAGACCTGCCAGGGCTAAAGGTGATAGGGCCCTGCCGCCTCTCAGGAGGGCTGGGTGGGCTCTGGAGGGGCTGTGCCCCAAGGCCAACCTGCAGAGCCTCTGCCTCCACTGCCCGGCCAGCCCTGCTGCAGACCAGTAGCAAGCCCTTCCAAGTGCTGCTAGGGCTGGCACTTCCCAGGAACTGCCAGCCAGGGGGCATCCTGGTGACATCCAGCAGGGCCCTGCAGCCCCACTGTGCTCCTATCACAGGGCAGCGGGGCACAGCTGCCTGCCCCTTATCAGTGGTGCCCCGTTTCCTGTGGAGGGAGAACACCCAGGCCCTGGAGCCAGGCACACAGCGGGGCCGCCGCCGCCCCTGGGCTCAGCAGCCAGCAGGCGGGCGAGGCAGCCCGTACTCTCTCATGGAGAGACGCGTGTGGAGGCAAGTGTTCTCTTGGTGGAGGGTGCAGCGCCTCACACAGGGGCAGGTAAATCACCGGAGAAAGACAAAACAGGCTTGAGGGAGAGGGCAGCACTTTCAAAGTATTTGCATCTGTGGCATGGATGTTAAAATCCACCCTGAGTCAGGCATGATCCCAGCACTCTAGGAGGCTGAAGCAAGAGGGCTCCAAGTCCCAGCTCAGCAGGAGCAATTCTGTGACTTAGAGACCTTGGCCCAGAATAAAGCAGCAGGCTGCAGCTGCAGCCCAGGCTGAAGGCTCTGGGGTTAATCCTAGTACCACACCAAGGAAATGGACAGGTTCCCTCACTCCCCACCCAAATACCAGCCAGTCTCTGGCTCTGGAAGGCCCTGACCATCCACACAACCACACAAGAGAACGCAGAGCAGCCACTAAGAAAGATGCATCATTCCTTGCTTCTGTACTGACACGCAAAGCTTTCTGTTCCTGCTGTATAAAGCGCTGAGGTGTGACAGACATCCAACTGCACAAATCAGGGGGCTGCAGGCAGGCGGATGCCCCACCCAACACAGCCCGAGCGCAGCACCCTGGCCACGCGCAGTCCTAGCCTCCGAGGCCTCCTGCTCGCTCGCCTCAGTTCTCCAGCTGAGCTTCCTGGCTGCACGCTCTGCTCCCACTGAGCCCATGCCCGCTGCGATAGCTGACTGAAGCCCAGCCCCAGCCTCTCTGCTGCTGGTGGGGTCACTGCATGAGGGACCACTATGTGTTCTGCATGGCTTCAGACCACTCCCGCTGGATGGGCCGGTCGCCTCTGGTCACGCGTTGCCAGGTGACAGCTGGCCATGAAGCTGTGTGGCACGAAGCTTGTCCAGCTTAGCAGGCTCGGTGCAAGGGTCTCCCACACGAGTGGAGCAGCCCTTCTTGCCCTTGTGTGATTGAGAGGAAGATGGAGGCCAGCGTGGCCATAGTCTGCTCCCCAGTCCACTTGTGTGTTCTGCCCTGCCCAGGCTCCAGAGAGGAGCTGTCCAGGAGAGCAAAGGGCAGGTGTGACAAGGACGCAGGGCCCTCGCAGCAGGACACCTGCATGTGCACCGGAAGGAAGCCGGCCTGCCCCTGGGGCCTCTACTGTCACACTGCAGGGATCGGCACCAGCTCCTCAATGAGGCCTTTCAGACAGCTGTGGTTGCCCAGCCCCTCCCCAGCCCAGACTTCAAAAGGCACGAGCACTGAGGCCTCAGGCAGGGCCACCACATCCTTCCCCGTGTCCGACTAACACACCAGAGAGGGGACGACCCTGCCTCATGCCCCAGTGAGGAGCACACTGGATGCATCTGCGGGGCTTCCTGGGAAGAAGCTAAGGGCAGCCCAGCTGGGAAAGCTCAGTGCTTTGATTTGCTACGGTCAGAGGACAGGGGTTGAGGGGGGGGTGGTCGGTAGTTAATCAGTCCTGGGATCATGTGATCGGATGAACCAGATGCCCAGTGCCCAGAAGAATTTGCTTCTGAGAAGGCACAGGCCACCACCTACTGAGCGGGGACACCGAGGGCACACACCTCTCCCTTGGCCCTGGCACCACCTTCCAGCTGACAGTGCACTAAAGGAGCCGTCCTGGTGGGGGCAGGGCCAGGCGCATGGGGCCCAGGATGGGGGCCGATCAGCAAGCCCTGGCTGGCCCTCACCTCGGCCTCTCTTGTGAAGGGCCCTGTGAGCCCACGTGGCCAAGAGCGGACCTCTTCCCCTCCTCAGGAGGCTGGGCTGGGAGACCTCGGTTGAGCTCCGTCTCAAGCTGGCAGGCTCTCGGCTGGGGGAAGGAGCACGGTGGAGCAACACAGAAGCTCCAGTGGGGCTGAGGGCACAGGGAGGAGCCTGGCAGGCTAAGCCTTGCAGAGGCTATGAAGACGTAACCAGGCCGTGTTCGCTGTGCACCGTTCGCATGAAACCGCCTCAACTCAAGCATCCCCGCTCCGGCACTGCCGACCTCACAGACCCTCAGGAACAGACCTGGGTCATTGCTGTCCTTAGAACACTGGCTCATCACTGTAGAATTCACTGCCACCTGGTTACACGTGGCAGCTGCAGCTCCGGACATCGCATCCCCATTGCTGGGAAGCATCTTTGCCCAACATAAGCCTTGAGCCCCTGTACCCTCCAGAAGGTCACAGGGCCTTGACGCTCAGCAGGGACCCACACAGGGGGCCACCCATCTGGTTCTGGAAGTGGGGGTGACACAGTGTGGGCTGCGTTGCCGATGGGGCTATGCCAGCAGAGATGGATGTTAAAGGCAACCCGCGGCTGGAAGAACAGCCCACCCGTAAGAGGCGTAACCACTGATGTTTATAGGGAAACAGGAGATGGGGTGGGGGGTGGGGTGACCACACATTCAGCATCTCTATCTCAGGGAGCCACCCCCCAGCCCAAACAAATCAGGAACATAATTGCGCAGCATCAGTCCCAGTCGCCCTCGCCCTCGGGGTTTTCCTCGCGGGGCACCTCCATGTCGTTGAAGTGGAAGTTGGCCATCATGTCCCGCACGGCCAGCATCAGCCGGTTCAGGCCCTGGTTGCGGTGCACACCCCCAGCCACTCCTTCCTCTGGCCTCTCCCCCTGCAGCAGGGAGACAGGTCTGAGCCTTGGCCCTGGCAGGGAGGGAGGGAGGGGCACCCGCCCAGCCCACGCAAAGTGGTCCTGCTGACAGCCAACGTGGAGGCCCGCCTTCCTCCTGGGTGCGCCCCACTTACCTCCATAGCATAGTTTGGCAACAATGACCGGAAGAAGAGGGCAACTGTGTTTCCGTGGCTGACGGGACTTAGCCTGCGAGATTAAGTCAAAGCAGTCAGCAGAATAGCTGAAGGGACCCCTTGTCAGTCCTCACACCTGCACCCAGGAGCGCTCTCAGGCAGCACAGCAAGGCCTGGGTGGCGCTGTGACATGCAAGGAGGGTGACCAGTGAGTCTCAAGGAGACAGTGGAGGCAACCTCAAGGGAACAGTGGAGGCAGCCTTTGGCCTGTTTCCTTGTCCCTTAAAAAGTGGAGGGAGCGGAATGTGGTGACACACCATAATCCCAGTGCTCAGGAGGCTGAGGCAGGAGGACTGACTGCATGAGTTTGAGGCCTGCCTCGGCTACACAGTGAGTTTAAGGCCAGTTTGAACTTAAGAGCAAGACCCTGATCGAAAACATTTTTTAAAAATTTAAATATTAAAAAAATTTAAAAAGAGTCAGTTCTGTCACAAGGGCAGCAGATCTGGGGAGGCCACTGCTGGGGATACATGGCCTTTGCCTCGGGGGCACAGCTAGAGCAGGGTGCAGGTGGCTGGCCATCCTAGCCTGCTGGGTGTTTCTGGCCCTGCTGATGCAATCTTTACTTTGACCTCCTGAAGAACTTGACAGGGACTGCTTTCCCCAGGAACACGAAGGCCAAGTTCTGTATCAGAGTGGTGGGAAGAAAAGGACACTTCTCTGCCTGGTCTTGTGCTGCACACGCTTTACAGGGAGACTGCCAGGGACGGAGACCTACAGGGGCTGCGGGTCCAGGCGGCTTCTCAACTCTCAAGTCAGAACGAGGATGAAAGGCGCTCCTGGGACCCGGATTCCGAAGCTGCCCTATGCATGAGGCAGCCCAGAGCCTGAGCTCAGACGGCTCCCTTCCCATCACCCCATGGCCGGGCTCGCCTGGCCTACCCCCCAATGGCAGTTAGGCTGTGCCCCCTCCAATCTGGTCAGAGTTCTGCCTTTCCACACTGCACCTTCACCTAGCAGACTCTGACTGCAGATTTTGTTCTCTTGTGGTATTAGAGCCTGAACCCAGGGCCTTTGCACTGAACTACATCCCCAGGCCTCTTCATAATGTCGAGAAGTCTTGCTGACTCACTCATGCAGAGTTTGAACTTGCCGTCTCCTGGCCCAGCCTCCACATGTGCTGAGATGACGGGCGTGCACCATCAGGGCAGGCTGTGCAGCTCCGACTCCATGCGGACTGCCAGGTGCCCTAACGAGCACTTGCTCCCACCTCACGGAGCGCTCCGCGAGGGCAGAGGAGGTTTCCTACCTTGCTGCCCACTCCACTTTCAGCACTGGCTACAGAACCCGCCAGAGCAGTGCTGCTACCAGGTAGGCATGGGCAGGGCAGCGCCGCCCCCACGCCACACCCCAGCACCTCCCACCAGGGCAGGCAGACTCCGGGCTCCTGTGGATCTCTTGCCTTCTGGGTCTGCACAAGCGCGGGGCAAAGCAGGGGCAGGTACCTCTCGGGTCGGACGTAGGAGTGGATGGTGTCCAGGGGAGGCAGAGGGTCAAACCCCATCACAGACTGCGTGGTCACCTCCTTGGGAAAGGGACAATGGGTCAGATGGAAGATGCAGGAGTGCAGTGCCACTTGGGTGGCCATCGCCTCAAGCTTCCACTCAGCTTAGTGTTTGCGCACTGGGGGAGAAAGCGTGGGGCTGCCTGCTGGAGACTCAAGCCCCAGGAGCCCCACACCGCACACACACCATCCTAGCCTTCGGCAGTCCCACGGCTGTTCTTTTGCTGACTGGGGCAGCCTGGGGGGGCAGCCCCTGTCCTGTGGACCAGCAGAGCTGCTTAGGGTCAGGCCCTTGAAAGGCCTGGCCACATGGCTGCCCTGATCTGTGCCCCTAGACCACAGCAACCAGGACCGTGGTCACAGCGCTGGAAGACAGGTCCCGGCGATAGGGCTGTGCCCGCACCTGTGACTGAATTCCACATTCACCAAGGGACCCCAACATCTGCCCACAGGCCCTCTCAGCCCCTTACCGGGGGCAGCGCGGCCACAGCCTCCTTGATCTCTGAGAGGATCACGTGGCGGTGGATGTTCCGGGGTGCACGCTGGTACAGCACCTTCCGCCTGAGGCGTGTGAGCACAAAGCAGCATGTGAGCCGGCAGCACCAGCTCCCACCAGTGCCCTGGAAAGAGCCAGGATCCCCTGGGAAGAGGCTACGCGATGGGCCCCTGCCCTTGCAGCAAGAGCAGGCTCTGGACAAGGGTGCCAGCTGGTGATGTGCCACTCAACCTCCTCATCCAGGAAACAGAACAGCTGTGGCTGATGTTGTTTTGTCCACAAAGGGGCCTCGGGTATGTCTGTCATTCCTGCTACTGCACAGGGCCCGCTTCCTAACCAACTGACCCCAAAATGTAGCCCTACGAGCAGACTGCAGCCCTGCTGGGAGCAGCAACCTGCCTAGCACGACAGCGGCACAGGGCAGCACCACAGTGGCAATCTCTGCAGGCGCCTTGTCGTCTCTGCAGAAAATGCAGGCTCCCGGGACCGCTGGCCCCAGAGCACAGGGCTGATGGGAGCCACAGGCCCAGCCAGAGCCAGCAGGGGCTGCCCTCGCCCCTCCGTGTGGAAGGAAGCCAGCAGAGGGCAGATACTTCCGGGTCCCACTCTCCTGCCAGAGGGACAGGGACTGGCGATCACCACAGCAGATGCGGGGTAGAGTACAGGCTGGAGGAAGCCAAGCTCATGGCCAAGCCCCACGTTTGCAACCTGTGTGAGTGGCAACAGCTGCCACCCCTTAGGAAGCCTCTGGGAATAACCCTCTGACTCCTCCCCCGGAGGGTCCCCAGGAGAGGGCAGACTGGCAGATGTTCTCTCCCGCACACACCTGTGAGGCCACACCACCACTGTCCTGCCCAGCTCACCTGCCCTCACAGGCCTCCACAGCAGGATCCCCCGCGTCCACGGCCCGCAGAACCTCACGGACGTTCTCCTCCAGCCAGCTCATGGTGGCAGCTTCTTTCCACAGAAAGTGTGACCTCCCCAGGTACAGGCTCACCAGCTGGCTCAGGGCGGGCGGCTGGCTGGGGGAGAGTGGGATGGTAGGCAACAGGATGTCCAGGGCAGGGCAGACTAGAATAGCCACAGCATCTCCAGCAGGGTGGGACACGCGAATCTCCTGTGACTCTGGGGTTTTCTGTAGTTGTGGTACTGGGATCGCATCTAGGGCCTGTGCACTGCGTGACATTCCTAGCACTTTGTATTTTTTTAACATCTATTTATTTATTGTGGGGGGGGCAGCTCAGCCCACCAGGGGGCGGGGCTGGCTGGCATGTGGT
>NDGN010075059.1:0-13498 GCA_002564285.1 Tympanoctomys barrerae
TTTTTTTTTTTTTTTTCCAATTACAGAAAAGTTTGTGATTTGTTACCTGCCCAGTATGGTTGAACTTTCTTTTGTTTTAAAATCCAAACTACTCCAGGTTAGCCTTAGCTCAGGCCTCCAGTCCATTGTCCAGGCCTATGTCCCCTCCCAGGAGTACCTGACCCTTCTTTAGCCAACGGGCTGCTTTTCCATGCTAATCTGCTACTCAAAGTCCATCTCCTTTCCTTGGGCAGGGGGAGGATTTTCTTTTCTACAGGTTAAACCTAACGCTGTCATTGGTCCTTTGCTATAACCCAGTGTTCACATGCAGCCCCCTTTGTTAGCTTAGTTGACTTACTCATCCAACCCTCCTGTCACAGCTATGAGCAGAGTGAGTCCCGAGTCTACGTCTTGTCATCTCTGTATGCTCATTTTCTGGTGACCAGTTATTCAGTGACTAGGTACTTTTTCCTCAGTCTGTCAAAGTGCTTTCACATAGACTAATGAGCAATCACTAGGTAAGAAACTAGGCCTTTTGAGGGTAGTTGATTAGGAAATTATGATCATAAGGGGTTTGCTTTGGATCCCCATGAAGACCTCGTAACCTTCTATGCAGCCACAGATGAGCAGCAACCCCAGAGCCTCCATTTTAGAAGTGGGAAACCAAGAGCATGCACACACAGAACTAGCCCAAAAATCACCGTTGTGGGCAGAGCGTGACGCTGTACAGTGTGATGCTTCACTATCCCCTCCAACACAGGGACAAAAATGATATCTGATAAACTGTCAGAGAATGAAATTCCTAGTCTAGGAGGAAAAGCAAATAAATAAAAATTGATGAAGTACGTTTTTATCTCTAGGAGTTAGTGCCTCAAGTAGCAAACAATATGTGAGGTTGGAGGGATAGCTGGGAACCAGGGGGGAGAAGCAGAGGCTTTGTGATAGACCTGATTCCACTGGGGGTTTTAGTTTGGTTTCCACATGTTCCGAGCTTTCGTATAAGGGAAATTTCCTTAAAGTTGTCTCCTGACTAGCTGGAGAATTGCCTGCTCAGACCAGCATTCCATGCAGGAGGAGTCCCAGTTGAGTAAGCTTCACTCAGCACTAGGTGGAAAACAGGGCATGTATTGGATTTATACATTGGAATTCTTTCCAGGACTAAATTTGTAAATTCATTATGCTTCAAATAGAGTTCATTTTGCACAAAAGTGTAAAAGAGATTTTTCTGGTCTCTCTCTCTCTCTCTCTCTCTCTCTCTCTCTCCATATATCTCTATTTTAGTGAAACTTAAACTCAAGGATCTGCACTGGGTCTCTGCTTTTCTTGATCATACTTTCAGCCAATTACCAGTTAATTAAAACTAAGTAGGTTGATACATATTTTTAATTTTATATGTAAGATTTGATAGTAAAAATAGATTAATTTTTTTGTAGGAGACTCAGTTGCAAATAGGCAACCCAGATTAATTATATATATATATATATATATATATATATATATAGTATTCATCCATACATTGGGTTACATATGCACAAGCTGGTCAAAATGAAAAGATTTCTATATATTCTTTCTTTCTATGGCTTCATTCCCACAAACAAGCCCAGTAGATGAATTTCCAAGAATATGAAGCTTAATATAGCTGTTCAGAAAGGCATCACTGGCCTATTTACTACACTTATCGACAATTTGTGAAAGAAGAGACCAGAAATCAGTCTAATTACTGGAGTGCCAGTTGTGCTTGTTAACACCAGCTTTGTGACCAAATGTTATTCCACAGTTGTCACATCACACGAGGGTTTCATTACTAACATAATAGTGAACAAGATCACATGAAAAGCTATTGATTGATCTGCCACACGAAGGAAGGACACACTTGTCTCTATTATAACATGTTACATCTTTGACTATAGGCAGCAGATGTCGTCCAGCAATTCTTCTTGCTAGAGAAATGTAATTTCAACTCTGTCCTGCTTCTTTTAACTGTTTGCCAATTAGGGTCCCTTTTTATTTGCATATGTCATCAGTGGGCTGATGAAACAAGGAATTATCCTGTTCTAGCTCATCCTGATCTGTAACCAAGACTGAATCAATTCTCCTGAATTAAATCCGGGAGAGGCTTGCGGTGTGCAGCGTGTTTACTTTATCAATTGCCATTTCTGGCAATAAAAACAAATGACTGCTTTGTGTTAGTTTGGTTTTCAGGGCTTTTCTTTTCTTTCTTTTTTTTTTGTAGGAGACTCAGTTACAAATAGGCAACCCAGACAGGCTCAAGGAGGGAAGCTAACCTGTCTTGCAGTCTCTCTTCTCTAAATTATCAGAGTTAGCTTGCAGCAAGGTATCCATGATCCCAAAGGGACCGAAGGCATGATCAGCTCAGTCCCCAGTCTCTTCATTTCAGCTTTTTGTTCTACAAATCTCAACATTCTGTGACTCCAGTTCTTTTTGCAAAGAAGCTGCCACCTTTAGCTTTAAGAAAAACTCAGTGAATAGCCTAACCTGGAAGTGGATTTGTTTATCATGGCGAGTGAGCACTTAAACAAGCACAAGGTATCGCTGTCTTATCTGATGATGACTGATTTATCAGGCAGAACATGAATTTGCTCCTCACCAACCCGATTTCCCTGTTTATGCTTGTTGAACAGATACAATTTAATGAAGAATATAAAGTACTTAAAAATCTGTCTACCATTAATAGTTTAATTAAACTGACACATACTTCAAAAACAGAGCGACAGAAAACATTAATTTTGGTTATAAAGGGCATGGCATTATTAAAGTGCAATTAAAAAAACATTCACTTACAGTTAACAGCTAAAACAATTTAATTATTTAACACTGGATTGTCACTTGTGACTAACTTCACCTCTTTGATGCAAGGATGTTCGGTGTCCCTGTTGATTGTTATGGTTCATTCCCTCGAATTCCAAGTGGAGTGGCATTCTCAGAGCATCAGCATCTACATGCAGAGTCCCTGCTGCTAGTGTGCATTGCAAAGTAGGAAATGTAACCAGCAGTCTCGCAGCTACCCTCCAAGTAAATTGCGATTATACAGCATGTGTGGAGGTTTTACCTAACATTCCCAAAACATTAGCCAAGATATGCTTTTGTCTCAGGCGCTTTGAAAACTAAGATGCGCTGCAGCATAATCATGAGAAAACACAGGCCCTGGACATATACTCTCTGGCTTCCAATAGAAAACCTTAACTTCTGACTAGGTTTTTAGGTTCTGTGCACCTCAACAACCCAGTTTGGAGAAAGATATAATTATAGAGCTTGTATCATGAAGTTGTTGCAGGGCTAAAATAATTAGCCCATTTCAGGCTGTTAGAATGCTGCCTGACACATAAAAAGTGCTCAGAAATGTCAACTGTGATCAATGTTATTATCATTTAAATAACCAAAATTAAGACTGATCAAGCATAATCTTGAACAGTGAAGGATAAAACAGACTAAAACAAATGCCACACAGCAGAGAGTGAACTATCGAACAGAAGATCATGCAAACACCTAAGAAAAGTACCCTACTTAATACAAAACTGCCAGGGAGTTAGAAAGGCATGTTGTTATGGTTTAGATTTAAAATGCTTCCCTGAAGTATCATGAGTTTGGAAGGTGACTGGATCATGGGGGTGGTGTACTTGTCAATGGGATAATGGAAAGCACTGTTAACAGAGGGGCCTTCTAGGACACTGGGGATTATCTAAAAGACTATACTCTTGTCCCCAGCTTCTCCTTTCTCGCTTTGCTTCCTGGTTGCAGGAGGTTGAGCCCCTTTCCTTTCACTGTGCCCCTTTACCATATTGGTTCTGTCGTGGAGCCATGCCCTGAAACTCTAAGTCAAAATAGACTTCTCCTTTAAACTGTGGCTGCTGGATATTTTGTCCCACTATGAGAAAGCAACTGAGATATTTATCAAGTACTGTGTAAGGTTGCTTTGGACACATTCCATTTGCTCTTTAATGTGTCTCATGAATCAATTTATTGGTATAAAATTAACAACAGCTGAATCTTTCGAAGCGCTCCTGAGTGAAAAACATAGACTCTAGTGCATGAATCCTTAGCTCTACAGAGTTGACTCCTTTCTGTTACAGGTAAGAAAACTAAATCCCAGAGAAAGTAAAACAGACAACTAAAAGAAAAGAGGGCAACACAGGGAGAATTAGAACTGAGCTCTGCAGGCAGCCAAGTTAGTATGGTGTCTTTTCCACAACTGACATTTTTTCTTATTCTTCTAGATGAAAAAAATGGTAAAACTGAACTCCAGCAACTTGTCTTCATGTTAGAGTCATAGGTCTCAGACTGCAGCACTGGCGGCATGTTTTGCAGGATAGGCAAGTACTACCACACGGAAATCAGGAGGACTGCGCAAAGACACTTGGGAGACGCACAGATCTGGGTGTGCATGGGTGAGGCTGTAGCTCATAAATCTAATAAATACACACTTCTTTGTATACATTGGCTGTGGCTACCAGAGTATACCTATAGCTGTCCATGGAGAAGAACTAACAGTGCTTTAATTGAAGGAAAAATTAATAATTAAAAGATCTAGGGCAATGTCCTAACAGGACATGCATATATGATTTTTATTCCTGTCACTAAAAGTAGTTGGTCAGTGATCCTTGATATATAATGTCTGAAAACAGAAATATTTTAGATATCAGGGAAATATATGCAAGCGGATTAAGACTTAAGTAGTATCCACTTGTTATAAGTAAAGCTAGCGTTCTGGTTGGAGGAGTTTCTTTAGTGCTCTTTCAATAGACTTTAATTCCATAAGCCGGCATTTACGCATGTATGTAGAGTCTTGCAGATATTCTCACCCGATTCCAGGTAACTAAATAAACATACTCACACTGAGGTATGTTGGAGGCTAGTCACTAAATGCTTATAATTATAAAAGGTTTGCACACATTTGGAATACTTAGAGCCATTTGATCTTCCTGGTCAGCGTGTCATGCTTATGACCGTATCTAGAGCATGACCTTTCTTTATGGTATAGTTTTAGGCTGTGTCTAGGGCTTCATTTCCTTATTCTTACAAAACTGTGTTTTTTTCAGGATGCAGGTGCTCTAACTTGCTTCCTTTGTTTTACGAGGTTTCAGCCTACTTCCTGATTTCTATGTACCTGAGTAAAAGACAACATGTACCCATTTGCAATGAAGGATAGGTGACACAGAGGAGAGATACATAGATGAAAGAAGTGCTAGTGATATAATGCATGTACAAGCCAGACACATACCAAGCCAATGAATAATCAGGCAGACTTCACAAGGTGTTAAGTTATATAAGACAACATAGTATACAAGCAGCAACAGAGCAGGGGTGACCACGAGAGTTAGCCACATTAGGAGGGATTCCCACAGGGCCATAGGACTTGAGCTGACATTTTTTTTAGAATTTTTATTCATTTTAATGAGAAAAATAGCAATGAAACAGTTTCAAGACAGGCTAGTAGGACAGTTACAATAATTAATATATTTTGCATATTGTTGTCTTCATAGCAGTTATTCAGAGGGTAAGATGTAGACATAATCTCTTGTCTAAACAATATTAGTACAAATCTTTCTTCACATTGAACTAATAGAAGGTAGTTGTATAACTACTGTAACTATTTTGTGTGTATATATATATATATATATTTTTTTTTTCACTACAAAGTGCTCCTTTACTTATAGCCCCTTTTTGGTTTTGTTTTGTCAACGTTGGATGTTCCATTGTTGTTAGAGAAGCTGTATTTGGAGAAATCTTTAAAGGACCTTTTTATAGTTGATGCCAGTTCAAATATTGTAGATACTTGAATTCTGCAAAATAACCCAATATAGTCCAATAGTCCAATAATCCATACTAGTAGTGGGTTATCAGCAGAATTGGCTATTGAGCTGATCTTTGAATGTGCTTAAAGAAAAATGACAGGTGTTTACTTCGGTTATTGAATGAAATATAAGTAGGAAGAACAAGAGAAATTTAGGCTAAGAAGGGCCTGCCAAATAGCTCAGCAAATTAAAGTGCCTGTAAGCAGGCTCAGGGGCCAGGGGCTCGATCACTGGGCCTGCAGTGCCGGCCCCATCCCCGAAGCATGCTGAGAGAGCAATTGAGATTGGGCGTGGTGGTGCACTCCTATAATCCCAGCTCTTGGGAGGCTAAAAACAGGAAAATCACTGTAAGTCTTATCTAGTAGTGAGACCCTGAACACCAGTAGACCCTTCCCTAAAATACAAAAGAGAAAAAAAAAAAAGAAATTTAGGTTAAGAGACAAGGAGCATAATGGTGGGAGGAAGGAAAGAGAGGGATAGAAAAGAGGTGAAAATAAACAAAACACTGTATGAAACATTAAATTTAAGGTTCACAGGGAATAGAAACAGGTTAATGGCAGGTGATTTGGGGAAAATATCGTAACAACTAAACGCTATTGAATATCTCCCACAAATCTGAATTGCTCCCACAAAGCCCCTCTGCTTAGCAGGTAGCTCAAATGCATGAGTGAGTTAACACAGGAGAAATATCACAGGGCTTTGTGGCTATGCTGTCCTTCTCTGCATTGTCTTTCTGAGTGCATGGAGCTATCATGGCTGCACAACCCAATTTCTAGCAACAGAGGTTGGGTCAACTGATTTAATTTCACCCAGACAATCGCCCTGGTTCATTCAGTGAATCAAACAATAATCCTTTAGTTAGTGGATCAATAAGAAATTAAGAAGCAATTAAAGAGAAATGAAAAAAAAAAAACCTTAAAAAAATTTACATGGACCTGACAATGAGGCTTTTCCTCACAGAACATCAAGATTTGAAAGCAATCGAAGTCATTGTACTATTCTTTTATTCTTCCTGTTTGTTTGAAAGTTTCAGACATAAAACATTAGAGAATAATGAAAGTAAACATATAATGAACTCGTTTTAAAACTCAACAAATGATATAATTACATTTGTATTGTAATATGGAATGCCTTCTCTGATTTAAGCAAGTGGCTAAATGGACACAATCACACTGTGTGGAAATGGCTGAGGCTATGGAGAGCTGCTAGGGAATAAGAATCAGTCTTCCAAATAATCATTTCATTTGCAGCATTAAGGCAACATTTCAAAATTAAAGCTCAGTTTCAACTACGGTCCCTTCATTCCCAACACTTTGTGCATAATCAAAGCATAGATGCACTATTTCTGTATTTCATACAGAGAGAAGGAGAGAGACAGAGAGAGAGACAGAAAGGAGAGAGAGAGAGACAGAGGAGAGACAGACAGACAGACAGACAGAGAGACAGACAGAGACAGAGAAACACAGAGAGAGAAGTAGCCTTCATATAGTGTCCAGTGTTTATCCTTCTCAGGCCTAGTAATTATGGAGGAAAGCTGGGAAGCAGAAATACATGCTTTGGTCTGCTCTTTCCAACTGAAATATTGGCTAATACTTGAAAAATTGCCTAACCCCACTAAGCCACTGGATTGAGCTCTGCTTGAAAGGTGAAGGAACACTGGTGCTCACCTATGGAAGCCGCCTGGTGCAGGAGGGTGAACACATGTCAATTAAGTACTCAGAAAACAGATAGAATGTAACAATGAATGTATGTTGTGATTTTTACAGCAAATCTTCAAGGATCAACTATTCCCATTCTTCTAGAAAATGGTCCCTCAGCAAAATAAGGTGGCCATTGCCTCAAACGAGTTTCTTCAGGGTAAAAAGGGAGAGGATCTCACTCAACAACAAACACCAAAGCAAAACCAAGATGGCTGGAAAGTTAAATGAGGTAAAGTGCTGACACCTTTCAAAGAAGGCCTTGGAACAGTGGCTGTAAACCTACTGTGCGTGTGCCTGAAAGGTGATATTTGTATCCGTGAGAGCTCTTGAAGGTTGAGCATCCCTGGCCTAAAAAAAGTAAGTGGATCTTCCAGAGCAAGTACAGCTTCTTTGTGCTGCTGCCCTCACTTCCCTTCTATGAAGTTAAACAGGAGGCAGTTGCCAAGCATTACCCATTTTATGGGCACCGACTGCTGTGAGGGTCCAAGCTTCAGGAGGCCCGCGAGAGAGGAGGGAGAGCTGTGCACCAAAAGTGACTGCTTTTTCTCTTCTGATTTAAAGGTGTTTTACTAGACAATTCATGGTATCTGTTCTTTATCTTTCGCACTTACTCTCCAAACAGAAGTATTATGTAAGGAGATGTGTGGGGTTCTTAAAGACCTGCACACCGTCAGTAATGAAATTAAAATTGGCATTTATAAAAGTATATTTTGATTCCTAATCCTGTTTTTGCAAGTGCAAAATCACATTAGAAAACAATGTGATGCTAATTAAAGCTTTGTCACCCATAAGACCTTAGTGAATTGCATTTGTAATAGGCTCTGATGCAGAAGGAATTTCTGCTGGGGAAACGGGCAGACCATGTGACTACACTTCTTGTTACTCTATTAAAGCCAACACTGGAGCTGTGTATGTTACTGTGTTGATTATATCTCACAACTGAGCTCCCGATGTCATATCATCTACAGTTAAATTCAAAAACTGAAGAAAATGACATTATCTTTGCATATTTAAAAAAAGATCAAAAGGCCAGGAATAGTACCAATTTTCTTGATGAAATCTAAGAGGACTGACTGAAGTCCAACATATGTTTCACATCCTATGCAAATCCCACCTTGCTAAAACAAAGACACTTATTGAAAAAAGAAAAAGAAAAACAGAATTAGTCCCAGTTCTTAGGGTATCTAAACTTTATATGTAAGTCTATAGAGTTGAAATGAAGAAATATTTTTATTTTAATATAACTTGAAGATATGAGGTTTCTGGAAATCTTCAGGTCATTTTTAATCTTCTGACGACAAGGTAATTAGCTAGGTCTAGCACTGATTGGTGCTCAAACATGAACTCAAACTCAGTTCCTCTGGATTCTAGGAGCCATCCCCATACCTCTGATAGTGAGCAGAGAATAAAACCACACAGATTAGGATACGAAAATTGTCCCGCTCTTAGTTTGATCTTTACAAATGACCACTAACAATTCTTAAGGCTTGTAGTGGTTGATACATTGTGTCAACTTGGCTGGATGACTCCGCAGGGTTCTAGCAGGTTGCCCTGGAGCGCAACTGGTTCCGCCCTGGGCCGTGATTGATTCTGCCCTGGAGGCTAAGGGGCCGCCCAGAGTAACTCAGCACAAAAAGTATATATAAAGGAGATGAGCAAGTCTTCTCCGCTGCCCCCTCCCTCTGGCTTCTTTGGAGAAGTCCCTGCCTTCCACTTCGGAGGAGCTTGGTCTTGACAGCCGTGGCGCTTGGGTCGAGCTCTGGTCTTGGGCCCCGCCGAAGCCGCCGCTCCTCCTCTGCTCTTTGCTATTTTCTACCGCTACAAACTGGTGCCTTTTGCCTTGGTGCCAGCGGAGTATGGAATGAAACCTCCACAAACTGTGCACTAAATAAACCTTTCCATCCTTATTTTTGAGTATCGAGTATTTGTCCCGGCAACAAGGGAAAAGTAACTAAGACAAGGCTACATTAATGTAGATGTCTATGTGTGTGTGTGTGTGTCTGTGGGTGCGTCGTGTGTGTGAGTGTATACATGCGCGTAATTGAAATAGCCTTGGGATTGTACCATTTTTATATTGAAAAGGCTGTTACAGCAACAGGTAACAAAACTCATAGCATTTTTAATGAGTTAGGCAAACAGCCAAGTTTAAAACATCAAGACTAATGTGGCCCAGAGCAAGCAAAACAGACTTGGACAATTGATATCCACAAGAGTATTTACAGAGAAGTTTTAAGCTTTTAAATACTCTCAGATAATTAAAGTGCATTAAAATTATTTTAAAATATTCAGATATGCATCACTGAAGTTGTAGTTCAACAATTCGATTATGGGTAAGGATTAAACAATAAGAGACTATTCTGTCATTCCTTCCACCCTACCAAAAAAAATCAATCTATGTATCTATCATCTATCTATAAATTCTATCATTTTTCTATCTGTCTCTATCATCTATTTATCTATCATCTATCTATATCAGTCTATTTATAAATTCTACCTATATCATCTACCTACATATTATCTATTATCTATCATCTGTCTATTCATCTATCTATATCTATCATCTGCTTATCATTTGTTCATCTATCATCTATATCTATCATCTATCATTATCTACCTTTTATCTATCATCTACCTATATCTATCATCTACCTATTATCTATCATCTGTCATCTACATCTATCATCTACCTATTATCTATCATCTATCTATTATCTGTCTATCGATCATCTATCATCTACCTACCTATCTCTCGATTGTGATGCGTCAGTGACACAGGCAAATGGAGCCGTGAATTTGAAGGAGATTAGATGATGTAACAGTGTAGACTTGGACATCCTGAAAAGGACAGCAAACAAGGGACCGTTCAAAGTGCACAGGCTAAGAAGGACACAATAAATATGGACAGAGGGACATTTGGAACGATTAATCAGACAGTTGTGCACAAGGCAAATAAAAAGAGACAGAGTTCAATGGCAGCATACGGACAATAGGCCAAAAGAAAGGAAGACATCGACTGAGTGCACCTCTTTGGAGGGCAGCCACACTGCGGTAAGACAAAGGGCAGTGCAGGGGAGCTGGGCATGAAACCAAAGGAGAAAAGTGTGCATTTCATCATGAGAGGGGCTGTTCACCAAGGAAAGCACACCCATAATTACAGTAAACCTAATAAGCAAAGTAAATATAAGGAGAAGGAGAAATGGAAATAGAAAAAGGAAATTATGTGGTGATTTTCTTTCCTTAATGCTACCCTGTGCTCCTTTTGTACTCTGCTTTTTTCATCCTTTTATTTCTCTTCAAGAGGAACAAACAAGCAAAAATAATTTACAATCATAGATTATCAGTACCCACAGTCCATCTGTGTAGCTTAACCACAGCAGAATGTGTGAGTGTTTGTGCTGGGGAGAGACGGGTAGGCACCATTATGTAGCGATGAAACAATCCAACATATAAAACCCAGATTCTGTTTGGTAAAAATTCCTCCGTCTATGCTATAATCCTTCTTAAAAATGCTCTCAGGAATTCAACTTCAAGAATTCCCCTTTTTTCCTTTTTCTTTTTTTAAGAAGTCAGTTGTTTCTAGGATGAATATTCACAATACATGTTCCCACAAAGGACAGCTAATGCATCCAAAAGTGGAGCTGGTAAACAGCCACTGGCAGTAGAAATTTATGGAATTAGAAAAACCGGACTGGTTAAAATACATGACTGCATTCATTGTTGCAAAATGATTGGATTCATGTCTCATCAAATTTACATTGTGAAGACTGAATATAGTATGATTAGGCATTATTTTAACAACTACATTAAAATACAATTTAAAATAAAATGGCCCTTCATATCATACTAATATCAGTGTTTTAAATAACAAAGGAGATTTTTTTAAAGGAAGGGATTAGCATTTCGTTTCAATCAGTACAAGCAATGAGATTCCAGTTGGGGTCTCAAAGATTCAGGATTTTATTAATATTCTAGAGATGCATTTGTGTTGCCTCTGGGTACACTGAAAAGCCACTTAAACCGCACTTAAAACAGCACTACAGGATCAAATTGATGTGCATCAACCATTTACAATAAAACTTGATTATTATAAAGGCATACATATTTGCATAATTACATGTTTGATTTTTTGATAATGCAGCATAGAAGACAAAATGTTGCTGCGTGTAGAAACGCATCATCAAAAAGCACCATCTGCTGTAGTATTTAATGCACTGCACACTGATCAAAAATGTTGAAGATGGATTTCTGAGGATCAAAAAGGAAAAAGCCTGCGTTGTGTTTACACAGACAGCAAGGCTGGCTGGATGATGTAGAAAAGAGAAATAAAATTCAGACAAAACACAGTAGAAGAAGGTAAGTCCTGTACACCTTTAAACAGAAAAAGTAGCATTTGAACAAACGTGGCATAAGGGCGTGGGATATCTGTTGATATGATGTCATCCTCCCACTTAGCAAATGTTCATGTTCCAGATTCTATATTTGGAAATGAAACACTTTAGAGTAATTGCTCGTGAGTAGGGTTATCCTTGGAGAGGCTTCCATTATGTGGAGCAGTATGTTTGGAAATGAGAAAGAAAAATAACCTCCCTTTTTTGTCATGCGTGAAAATGAGGATAGTAACAACAGTTCTCATGTGGCATTACTAATGAATTTTGCTTTTTTCCACCTGTCGTTATTTATGCATTTATTTTATTTTGCTTAATGTACCTAGTGTTCATATAAGGTATATTTAAAAACTGTATTAAAAAGTTAGTAATTAAAATATAAAGTTGCAAACCCTTTTTTGGAAAGAACTAGTCTTATGAAAAGAAGGTAAATCCAAGATACTAAAATTCAAATTTTTCTTTCAAAATGTTTTGCAGAGAACTTACCAGGGTAGAAGATATTTGTGGGCTTATTCGAAACTGCATGGCCATGAAGGGGATTTTGTTGTCTTATGGTTGGTGGAATCTAGCTACCGATTATAAGTGCATAGTGTTAAGGTGAAGTTGGTGTTCTCAGAAGGAAGAAATGACTTCTTTATCAGAGCTCTGTTTGCTCAGGGCCCATAAGGCTTCTTTAAAAGTGTAATTGCTCTTGTATAGGTCCTCCATGAGTGCTCCAGGTGGCCAAGTTAAGAAAAGGAATCCTACAGCTGAAAAATGAGGGAGGCTGAACAATAGAGTTGTTGAATTAAAAAAGTCTTATTGATAGATTTAAACCACCACAAACTTTGATGTATTGCTCTAAGCACAAATTTAATATTATAGATGGAAGAAATCAACTTTTGTCTGTACTGTACATTAATAAAGTAAAAATTATAATAATAGCAGTTTTACATAATTAGGAGTCCTAAGGATAGAAAAGGAAAATATTCTAAGGAAAACATTGAACTGTTTTCTAAAAGGAGGAAACTGGGACCCTTAGAAGCAAGGACCATAAATCAACTATTAGAAACCCTCACTTTAGAAATGGTTCTGGGAACTTTTAAACTCAATAGTCCTTGAACTTGGGCAATTTCGTGTTCTTTCTAAAGAACACAGCAAGAAGTTGCTACTTCTGGTGAAGCAGAGATGGATATAGGCAACCTTGGTGGAACAGGCAATCCCTCTGTCTGGAGGCTTTGTAAGCTGAGCCTGGAGCTGAAATTCAAAGGGGAGGATGGATGAGGGCTCCAACCTCCAAGATTATCCAGGGACAGGATTGACGGAAATCAACAGTGAATGTTTACAGAAAGTTACTACAGAAGAGACACATTGACGCCAGCCCCTCTAAAAATGTCCCCTTCACACTGAACACACCGGTTCCATTATTCTAGCCACTTTCTGAAGTGATTTTGCACATTGTTTCCTGAGTGTCTTTAAGAGGTAGATTTAAAAAAAATGTCTGGTGAATGCTACTGCCAAAGGCCATCTAAGAGAAAACAGGGGACTGGGGAGATAGCTCAGTAGAATAAATGCTTGTCTGGCAAGTGCATGATCCTGAGTTCAATTCCCTGTACTGCAAAAACAAAGGAAGAAAGAAAGA
>NDGN010076439.1:0-11019 GCA_002564285.1 Tympanoctomys barrerae
CTCCCTCCCCCCTCCTTCCTTTCTTCCTTCCTTCCTATCCCGATGTAAACTCCTCCTTATTATTTTGCACAATTTCTTTCAGGAATTGCTGCTGAACCTCATAAAAGAAAGAGCGCCTTTCCGCAGTAATGAAATACTATTCTTTTTCTCCTCCACAACACAAAAGAGCTAAGCACTAGGGTGTGTTTGTTTATTTTCTTTTAAAGAAACAGGTGACATTTACTGCACCACAGAAATATGCTAATCTGCAGCTCAGCACCAGTACTCTGACACTTGGCTGGAAGCAGAAAGGCTGATGCTCTGCCTCAATGATAGGACGCATCTTAAATGTGTGCCTCGAACCTTTTCCCTCTGCAGCCTCCCTTTGGACAGAAAATATCTTCCTCCCAAACCCATTCACTGAAGTTATTTTACCAGGAGATGAAGCTTTTCACTCCACAAAGCCAGGCTTAAACCAACAACATATCTTGAGTTGAGCTAGTAGGTGAATGTAGCTCCACGTTCTCTGGTTCAGATTCTTTTCTTGCGAGGAATGACTGGTAGAAAGGACAAGAATACAAGAGAGGGAAAAATATATCTGATAAGAAAATTCTTATGTCTACTCAGCTGTGTGGTCCTACATGGTGCCAGTCCTCTCCATGCCTATTATAGAAATGCTCAAGCCTTACGAGAGCTAACACATACCCGTGCTCATGTGACATCGAACCAAAAAAGGATAAACTGTGATTAGTCTATCTGGATCCCTCCTGGAAGACCCTCAGCTTGCAAAATGGTCCACATTTTCTTCTTGTTTTCTTTGACGTTATTCGATAATTAATGTTCCTATAATCACAGTCTCCTAACATCATTGTAATTGCCAGCATTTCACATATTTCAAAGCAGGATTGAAATTAACCATCCTTAAATAAGTGATGCTTAGTTATAAAAAGCATTTCCTTCCATCCCAGTAAAAGAAACAATAATATCTATAATAATTTTCCTGAATGTAATAAGGTGAAGGAATATTCAGTGTTGTTTTGGACAGCTTCTAAGTTGCCCTAGAAATCTCTGACTCCTGGGCATGTCTTTATGAAATCCTCTCCCCTTGAGAGTGATTTGGATTTATTGCTTTGCTTCTAATTAATAGAATATGTCACAGTAATGGATGGCATTTCTGAGATCAGGTTCTAGAAAGATTAAGGCTGCTGTGTTAGGTGCTTAACTTTCTTATTCACGCTGAGGAATTTGCCTGCCATGCTTTGAGTTGCTCTATGAAGCCCACATGGCTACAAATTCAGAGAGGCCCTCAGCAACAGTGGCGAGAAAGTGAGACCTTCATTTTGACATCTGCAATAAAAGTTAAATCCTTCCAAGCGCTGCATCAATGATGGTGGAAACGATTCCTCCCCTAGCTGAGAGGAGCAGTTTCAAATGAGGCCACCGCTGCAGCTGACATTGGGACTCCAGCTCTGTGACCTTGAGCCACGGACAGCCAGATGTACAACTCCACAAATCCTCACCCGTGGGAATTGTGAAAGGACTGAGGCTTGTACCTGAGCAATTAGGGTCCAGGGAGATTTTGATACTATGCAATACATACAAAGGAAGCATATCTTGGCTGCCCCTTTTTGAAGTTCCAAGGGCTATAATTGCAACTTCCAGGATCATAAAAATGTCAAGTTTTTCATTTTAATAATTTATTTGATTTTAATGGGATTCAGAACATCAGACAAACTACAGCATTCTTATGTTCTAGTATGTTTCTAATGCCAAAATAAAGACAATAATAAGAATATTCTGGTATTTATAATAAGTTGGAGGGGGCTTTTGGACAAAAGAAGGTTTTTAAGGATGACATGTTAAGCAGGAATGGTTGTAATACCAGCTTAACCGTATACTGTCATGAGCCGTTTGTGAGAACAGCAGCATTTTAGAGTTCATGATATCATCCGGGCCAATTGAAATTTGAACAAACTGAGCCTCAGAGGAGTTAAATGACTCTCCAGGAGTCGCCAAATTAGCACGGGGCAGAATCTCACATTTTCTGACTCCGGATCATTGCTCTTTCTATCTCACTACTTTGAGAAACCAAGAAAGCATGGCCAGCTGTAATAACCTTGTCCATTTTCCCAAAATAAAAATGGAACATCATTGGAGAAAAATTAAAATGCCCTACAGCAGTACAGCAATCCCCAGTTCGTCATCATAATTTTCAATTTGCGGGGGGCAATTCGGCAGCACGTGGCTAATTGAGTGGCCAGCTTATAAACACCCCCCGATTCCGCAAGCAAATTTTATGGGGTAAGCGCTCTCCTGGGGGTTAACTTGCTCTTCGCATAGGTTAATTTAAATAGCAGGGAAAATTTAGCTTGAAAGGATAATTACAATATTTCACCCTCCTTCTTATCTCAGGTTATGTAAATGAGGCTTTAATCTTCTCCCAGTTCATATTATATTAATACAGGGAATAAAAGGATCTCAATATATCATGTGCTGTCAGTCACTTTAGAACATGCTCACACAATCATAGTGCGTATGAACTGAAGTTGTTCCCCTACTCGTGTGCTCTGCGTATTATCAACAAGTAAGCCGATGCACTTAGAGCTTGGCAGCGTTCTCACTTGGGTAGTATGAGGTGCCATTTTTATCAGATTGCAAGGCTTTGAGGTGTTTTTTTTTTTTTTTTTTTTTTTTTTTTACATTTTTCCAATATCAAGAATGCTTAATGGAAACCTAGGGATAGCCCCGGAAAAGCAAATCCATCTTCTGCCCCCTTTTAACCTACAATTTTCGCATCCTGCCAAAGGTAATGAAAGCACTAACCCTGAGTGACAAGACCTTGGCTGCACCCTTATCCTCTCCTTTGTACCGAGCGCTTGTGGGAAAGTCTGTCATTCACAGCACTGAATAGTGAAATGTGATGGCTGGAGAAGCGTACCATCATCGAGTTTAATAAATATCAGGAGAAAGCTGGCAGATAAGCTTTAACCCGAGGGCATTTAAAAACAATCAAAATACTCTTTTCTATCCACACAGTGTAAACACAGCATATAGTGTTTATATTAGAATTTAGAGGGAAAGTGAGACAGAGGGACTAAAGTTTTTCTATTATGCCTCAAGGCCAAGCTCAAGGTCAAATTCCTCCAGGAAGCCTTTCATGATCATCCTGGCTCTAACTAATTATTCCTTCAAATAGGTGACCACAGGATGTTATTAGCACTAGTGACGGGTGTGTAGTGCTTAGGCATAAGTTCTGTGAAGAAGGGCTGGCTTCAGATTTGAACACCACTAATCACTAGTGAAGAACCTGCAACAGAACAACTTAACCTCTAATGCCTCCAGTTTCAGCTATAAAATGTGGTTAACATCTGCTGTAGTTGGAAATAAAGAGTAAAGAGATTAGATTTGTGTAGGATGCTGTTCACTGTAGCTTCTGTGTGTTTACCGTGTGCCAATAGGAAACATTTGCCTGTTTTATCGCTTAAATGTTCATAACGAGTTAGACACACTTGACCCCGTTTTACAAAGAGGATGGAGGCTCAGAGAAGTACAGTTGCTTGATGCACTGGTAAGAAACCACTGAGTTAGTATCTGCAGAGTCCTGGGTACCAAATCTGTATGCTGCACCTCTACAAAATATTGCCACATGTGGGCTGCTGGAAAGTTCTGTTATCGGTGTTCAATTTTTCAGTCTGCTTCATTAGCTCCACATCTATCCACTCACTGCACTGCTCAGGATATGTAGGACAGCAATTGTTTCCTATTCTCCTTTGGATTGCTGAAGTCTAGCACAGCACTTAACCTGTAATAGATGCTCATTACATTTTCTTAAAATAAAATGAGCTGGGAAAGTTTCAGCTTGCCCGTACGGGTTATTATCTTTCATTAAGGGAAATAGTCCACTAAAGAAGAAAGGTCACAGATGTCCTTGAGCGAAGAAAAATTTTTCTGAGATGTACAGACACAGTCGTGAAACCTGACTTGTCAAAATCCAAATGGAGCTAAGGCTCTGCCAGAGGTATCTCTGCCAAACCCCATCCGGCAGTCCCGTTGCTGAGCGTCTTCCCGGTGCTGAGCTGACCTCGCAATACCAGGGGCTGCCAAACAGCAGGGTGAGCTGACTTCTGACATGCACAGCATAAGCAATGATCTAACCCAGAAGGACACTGCAAAACCTCTAGTTCAAGTTGTCTGCAAAAAGCTGATACCTCTATCATGGGCCATCTGTCACATGAAGTCCCTTCCCTAGAAGAAACTGCATATTTCGTTCTCCCTGAGGAAAAGTGGTGTGTTGATGTGTTGATGCTGTCCCTCTCTGGGTCAGATAATGTCACAAATGCAGAACCTTAAAATGCAAGAAATTTATTTCTGCCTTATAAATAGAAATTCTTATAAGTTTTTTTTGTTTGTTTGTTTGGTTTTGGTGGTGGGTCTCACTACACATCTCAGACTTATAGTGATCCTCCTGATTTCTGCCTCCCTACTGCTGGGATTACAGGCGTGCACCACCACACCAGGATTCCATTACTGGCTCCCTGTGCCTGGGAGATGGGACCAGTATGGCATGTGGTGTCAGGGATCAAACCCTGGCCTGAGCAGGCACTTAGTCCACTGAGCCATCTTGCCAGCTTAAAGTTTTAAAGACAGACAAAGGAGAAAAACATTTTGAGAATAGAGTCAGTGGATAGGAATGATTAAATTTCCATATGCAAAAGAATGAAGTTGGATCCTTAATTCACACCTACACAAAAATTAACTCCAAATGGACCAGTGCCCTAAAGATAGAGACCAAAAAACTCTTCAACGACAACGTAAGGCTGAATCCCTATGATCTTGAATGATGCATTCTTTAATACAAGAATAAAAGCATGAGCGAAAAGGAGAAATGATAGATTAAAAAGATAAATTAGATTTTATAAAATTAAAAAATTCTATGTATAGAAGAACCTTATCAAAAATGAAATAGAACAGAATGAGAGAAAATATCTACAAATCATATAACTATAGAGGTTTGTAGTGGTTGGTTGACTGTATCAACTTAAGAAGCTTAACTAAGTCTGCTCAGCAGTTCTATACCCTGAAGTGTGGAGGCCACACGCTAAGTGACTCATCACTTAAGGAGAATGAGGAAGGATGGAGGGCCCCATTCTTCCTCGGAGGAGCTCCAGTCTTTGCCCTCAGCTTGGATGTCCTCTCCTGGGTCTAGCGCAGACTCTTGGCTTCTGCTTTGGATCCTTCAGCCTTCTGATGTAGATGCATCAGCCTTCCATTGTAGATCCATCAGCATCCTGACATGGACCCACACAGAACACTGTGGTGGGCTCCAGACCTTGGACTGGATCCTTCAGTCTCTACTGCGCAGCCTCCCTCTGCACTCTTCCTTATCCGACTCTGTGGCTGACCACTGTAAGCCAATCTCGGCATTTCTTACACATTTGTACATCTTGTGCTATATCTATACCTCTGTAAATACCCTGACTGATACAAGGTTTAACTTCCATAATATAAAAAGAACTCCCTCAACTCAACAACGAGAAAATAAATAATGCAGTCTTAAAATGTGCAAAGCACTTAATCGATAACTCACCAAAGCCATACACAAACAAGTACTAAAAAAAAAACCCCTCAGCTCTATGAGCTAGTTGCAAAATGCAAATTAAACTACAATGATATACCACTTCACATCTACTATAATAAATATAAAATTTAAAGAAAAACAAAAAGTAACAGATAATGTTACACGTGTGGAGAAATTGGAACCTTGGATACTGATAGAAACGTGAACAGTGAAGTTCTGTGAAAACAGTTAAGCAGTTTCTCAAAAACTAAACACAGAGAGACTATTGATTGGCCCTAGCAATCCCACTCCCAATTATACATCCAAAAGAACTAAAAACAGGAACTCAACCAGGTAGTTGTACACCAATGCCCATTGCAGCGTTATGCAGAATTGCAAAAAAAAAAGTGGAAACAACCCAAATATGAATTCATGGGTGAATAAGCAAAATGTCCTAGATGCACACAATGGAATATTATTTGGCTATAAAAAAAATGAAGTTCTGCTACATGATGCAAAATAAATGAACCTTGAAAATATGCTTAGTAAAGTATACCAGACACAAAAGGAAAGTATTCTAGAAGTCTAGTATATAGAATAGGCAAATTCATGGAGACAGAAAGTAAGTTAGAGATTTCCTGGGACTATAAGGGAAGATAAATATGGAGTTATTGTTTAATACTTACCCCATTTCTTCTTGTTCAGTAGTGAAAAGTTAAAGACATAATGGCAATAGTTAACAAAATGTGAGTATAATTAACACTACAGGATTCTATGCTTAAAAGTGCTAGAAATGGCAAATTTATGGCGTATACTCATATTTTACAAATTTTAAAAATGTTTGAGGGGGAAATTTATGAGTGGAGTGTTGCCCTCCCCCTCAAATAGCTCTCTGAATCAATTCTTGCAAGCAGCAAAGCGTGTCAACATGGTGACGAGCGTGCTCTGTGGTCTTACACCAGCCTCGCTCAACACCTCCCTTTCTCCTGTCCCACAGCAAAGCCAGCATCCCGACATGCTGCCAGAAACTGCATCTGTATTTTGCATTCCATTTGTAAGTTTTCTCCATGAAGAAAGGGGCACAGAAACTAGTCCAAGTGAGACTACCTCACGAAATGCCAGAAACCAAATTGTCTTCAGAGCATTCTGAATTCATTCAGGACCCAAAGAGGGAAAGAGAGTCCATAAAATTCCACTCCAAGTTTCACAGTGAAGAGGTTTACAGCACGATGTTACTTTCCCTTTGGGGATCAACCTGCTGTTTTTCTCAAAATATCTTACATAAACATCCCCTGAGTAGTTGTAATAAGGGCATATATTTGGACTCCTCAATGTCTCCTCAAAGTGACAAAACACTGACTCTTACTTAGAACAGGATAGTGAAAGATTTACCATGGCCAAGTCATCTGGAATGAGGTGTTTAAACCTAACACTTTAGCTTATGCATCCACATGACACTGAACAAGGAGGAACGTAAAACCCTCAGAAGGAGACATCTATAACTCAGGTAAGCCTTTCACGGAACATGTTGGAGGGAGTCATAACTCATTCGGCTGCCCCTACACTAAAGAGCAGCTCCCTTAGAGAATGGCCATGAGGGAAACACTGCCCCAAGTAGATTTATGCCTACATCTCAAAATCTGTGTTTTGAAAACCACAAATAAGATTTACAGTAGCCAAGTCACATTGACTTTTATGTTTGTAATCTTTACAAAGGAGTATTTTCAGACTCTGCTTTACTCATTTCCATTCATCCTTTTTTTGTTTGTTTGTTTGCCTCCAAGGCCATCTGTTTTTAGTTTATTTTATTGGTACATTTTAGATATACATCGTGATCACATTCATCATAGAGAATTGCCACTTGTCCATCATTCATCTTGATTCCTCCTTTTTCCTCAACACTCTTTCCATCTTTCAACTGTTCTTTCCGTCCTTATTTACAAAAGCTTTGTGCTCAGTTTGTTCTTTCATTTTGTTTCTATTCCTTTCCTTCCTGTCTTTCTCCCCTGTCCCTTGCTCCCTTCCCACTAGAACATTGTCTTCTTATTTCCCAATATCCATTATACTCTCTGGTCCTTATTTACACTTTTGGTTTCTCACACCAGAGAAATGATGCCATATTTTAAAATGTGTGTCCAATTTATTTCATTTCAGAATATGTTCTCAAGGTGCATCCATTTACCCAAAAACATTTCAAGTTTATCTTTTATGGCAGAGTAGTACTCCCTGTATAAAAATGTATATTTGTATCCATTCATCTGTGAATGGACATTTGGGCTGTTTCTAAGATTTAGTTAGCAAAGTACAGAAACAAGCTCCAGAGTGGGAAAAAAAAAGCCCCATTTACCAGCTGTTACCCAGACAAAGGAATGATCTCTAGAATATATAAACAACTCAATAAATAAATAAATAAAACCCTCCCAAATTTAACAACTCAAACCTGGACATCTGAAATGAACAGACACTTCATAGGTGAAGTACAAATGGCAAATAAATATATGAAAAGATGTTCAACACCACTGGTCATTTGAGAGATGTAAATTAAAACACAACTTAGATTTCATCTCACTCCAGGAAAAATGGAATGAGGATCAACTAATAACAAATTGTGGAGTGGCTGCTGAAAAAAAGAAACCCTTGTCCACTGTTCATGAAAATGTAGGGTGGTGTGGAAATCAGTGTGGAGATTCCTCAAAAAACTAAAACTGGAGGTTCTATTTGACTCACCTATTTCCCCTATCAGTATTTTCCTAAAGAATTAAAAGCATCATACAGGAGCAATATTTGCACATCCAGGTTTATAGCAGCACAGTTTGGAATGGCCAAGTCTTGGAAAAAGGCCATTTGCCATGATGTTTAAAGAATCTTGAGAGAGAATCTTCAACTGCATTTGACACCATTACCTCTATACCCAACCTTCAATGAGAAATGAGAATCAATTCAATGACAAACCTTCTTCTGAGCTGCATTTGGGACAGGAAGGAATGCTTTGAAAACAGTTCTTCTGTTTATTCAACAAAAAAAGTTTTGAATGTTTGCTGTAGGGAAGGCAGTTTGGAGGAGGGTGGGCTTTCAGTACCTCCATCTTTTCCTAAGCAGCTACCCTTTCTCTACACATGCCCTCTTCAGAATCTCAAGGCCCACCCCTTACCTCATCATGGACACATGCTCTTCCTTGCTTAGAAGCTCTACTTCCAGAAAAACTCCAAGATCCACTTATTCTTTATCTTATCTCCACTGCCTGGAGCAGGGTTTGGTCTTACTAAAGCTAATAACTTACTTATTCCACAGACTGATCAACACGTATTTGCTGAGGAATGAACAAATGAACTCTACAAAGACCACTTCAGGAAACAGTACTGCTAATCAGACTGTTAGCTCTCAAATAACTGCAAAGATGGGTTCTTCCTTCATTCTCACAGGTATACACACTTGGACCGAAGGACCTTGAGAAAGTGAAGTAAATGGAGGACCGAACAGAATTATATTTCTGGAGTCCGTTTTTTGGCATAGGATGTTTTGTTTGCTTTACTTTGCCCATTTTACAACTTGACAACTAAAAGGTGGAAGATGTGCTGACTCTGTAACATCTTGTAATGGATGATAGGATTGCATGCTCACTAGGCAGGGAAAACTCCAGCTGAGTCTGTCTTTAGCTTTTCTGGTAACACTTAGAAGAACTTGGGCGAATCACTTTAGGAATGAAGGAAGGCTTAACATGGGTTTGCATATATTGTAATTTTTGACCCTCACTCTCACAGAAATAATTTATCCTTTCCACAACTAAAGTTAGCTAATTTATGTGCCACTTTCTCTGTAAAGAAAGTTATCTCATAAAAAAAAAAAAACAAACAGAGAAGCACGCTGAGTCACAAGTCAGATGGGTCCCCCACCAATCACAGCGCGGCTTCTTCCTGAACTCAAAAATTCTTTAGAAGAATTGCCCTATAATTTCAGAACCTTTTTAGTAATCAGTGTTTCAGGGAACTAAAGCCAGTGGATAATTGCTACTAATGTGCTTGATGGAAGGTTTATATGCTTTAGAGTCAGAAAGGCATACTTTGAATTTTAGTTCTGTTTCTAATCATGAGAAGGAATAATTTTCCTAGGCCAGTTATTTAACCTCTTTAAGTCATAATGTCCCCATTTGTTCAAAAGCTCATGTGAGGAAACACGAGTAAATTGCCTGGCATGAGGAAACCCTCCATGGATGACAAGGAAAGTGACGGCAGAGACGGTAACCCAAAGGCAGAGCTAGGCATGACATTACATCAGTGCATGCTAAGTGGTGGCAGAAAGAGAGGAGCAGAGAAGTGAATGGTTTTAAGCAGCCATGTGCCAGTCCCAGTGCAAACTCTTTTCTCACAGAGCTTCATGCCAGAGTCATTCTCATTACATGAAAGAGAAAACAAGACCCAAGGAAGCTTTATGTAATTTATCAAAAGTTCCTAAGACAGAAAGAAGTTAGAATCCCCACCTAAATCTTTGTAACTCAAAACTCAGGGTCATTTTAGTATCACACCATCATCGTTCACAAGACTAATGTAAAGAGTTTAACATACTCCAAAAGGCAAGGAGGAAAAATTGCAATCAGGACAGTGACCCATTCAGTTGGGTTTCACTAAGCAAAAAGATTGAGTGCTATAAATTGTCTAATAGCCAATCAATCACAGTAGTATTCTGTGGCCATACTGGTGACATCTTTCATGTTGCCCTCAATATTTAGGCTTCTGCTCAGCATTATCCAACAGCAGGAAATCATTCTTTCATGATAACATTCAGCTCTACTGACATTATCAGGTAACTGGTGACATTCAATTAGCAAGAGGCTATGTTCTTCTATTAAAAACACTCTGGGAAAGATTTCTAGATCTCTGAAAACTGACCAGAAACTTGAGTGGCATTTAGAAAAAGCACAGTTGTGTTAAATTGCACACAGCTTTGGGCTTTCATGTGGCGATTCCCTTTGCATTTCTGTTTCCCATTTCAAGTATAAGGGTGCATCCGCCCGGGTTCCCATCTTGCCATGTCTGTAACTTGAACAGGCTCGAGAGAGTACTGTAGGCCAGACACATGGAAACCTGAATTACTGTTGCTCAGAATATATGTGTGACAAATTACACAAACATAAAGTAAGTGAAATCGTGGCAGGAGACAACAAAGGCAATCTAGGCAGACAGAAGCAAAGCAGAACTTACCTGAAGACTAGAAAGTAATATGATCTATGAGGAAATAACACTAAGCCAATAATAAAGTCACAGTGTTCTGACAGCCACATATTTACCTCTTTAAGTTCATTTGACTGTAGCCTCCATTTGTCTTTGAGAAAAGAAAACAAAATACATACCAATACAATAGAAGAGGAAAAAAAATTCTCTTCCTGGAACTTTACATCAAAACTTCCCTATAGAAATATAAGAGGATAAAATGAAAACAACATCTTTATACTATTTATAGTTATTTACATAAGTACACGTACAATT